>JARK01001452.1:224043-253096 GCA_000688135.1 Ancylostoma ceylanicum | reverse complement strand
ATGGATCCTACCCAATAGTGCTTTACCCCCAAGTTTCAGGTCTCCAGCTTCAAGAGGAAAGATTCAGCACAGGAATTACGGAGATGAGGTTTCGTCGATAAAAATGGCCTTTTTTCCATGTTATTATCGACGAAGTTGAATCGCGGTGGAAGCAGCTGCGGAAAAACGAGCTGCACAGCCTGAAAGCGCAAACCTTCGACTATTAAAAACGTCAAAGAAATTGGGGCCTCAATGGGCCAGGTCCTCTGATATTCGTGTCCGACTACAACCATGCCTCTAAACGAGTCTAAATTTTAAGCTGAAATTTTCGCACGTCTGTACTGAAAGTTCTACCGAGTCCTGCAGGCCGGTAAAAAGTCATTTTATGGACGCTACCCAATAGTGCTTACTCTCCTCGGCTGACCCACTATTTCGCTTAGCCCGTGTGATATTGCGTTAGCGTCGGCTGCCGGCAGCCGACACCATTTAGGCGTCAAAAAATGCGATCGGACGAGTTTTCCGCCCAAAACAATTTGGGCTGATGATGCAATTCATCAGCGTTTTTCAGCTGTTTTTTTTTTCCACAAGGCCTTGTATTCCATGGATCTTCAAAAGATTCTTCCGTTCCACCTTGGTGTTGTATTTCTGTTTTGCAAAGCTTGAACAAGCGTTAATTCCCATAACATTTCAGTATACGTGAAATCAACGCGGTCTTGCTAACCGTGTCTTCAGCCAAGGTTAATGTAGCCGCAGTCTTCTATAGCGAACAAAAAATCACGTAAGTTTACAATTTATAGATCTATTTTATCTTATTGTGGTGTTTCAGAATTGCGAGTTTTCACCAGCATGTGGCAAACCCGTCAAACTATTAAAGAAACTACGCAATAATCACCATTTGAACTATTTTATGAAGACTTACCTTTACTCTCCCACAGATCCTCAATGAGAACTCTCTGGTCTTCACGAAAGAAAACTCCAAAAACAGAATTATCAATAACTCTGAGCTCCCTGCGCACGCACACGGTCAATAGTTCGATCGCATCCATGGCTTACCCAGTCATCCATCACTACGGGGTCGGAAGGTTGACACCAGAGAGTCTGGGAGTATGATGCACTGACTCAGTACACCGGATGCCTCCTAGAACTCACTGTATAGGGCACACACACGCATTCAACGCCTCTACGAAATTCTGATAAAGTCGAATGCGTGGCGCACTCTACAGATGATTTTGATTAACGCCGAACATTTTATCCTGTACCCTGGGCTCTTTCATGTATCGTACCATTTCCTGCAGTTTATGTAAATCGTATTACTGAAATAACCTTGGAGGCGACTTCTGAGTAAGCCTGTTCCTCTGTTTGGGGATGTTCATTGCTATTGGCACTGTATTTGAATCAGTCACACTGTAAAGGGACACTTCGGTAACACCTTATAGCGGAAATTACAATAAGGATCCGTACAGGCCTTAATGTAGCAGAAGGATGTACTGCAGGGCTACAAACAGTGAACAGATAGGCAGAGCTAACTGCGCTGTGATGTTCGGCATCAGGGGGTGGGGGTGGGGGGGGGGTTCTCGGATCACCTGCTAAGTTCCTCCGCACCCATCCGAGACTTTTATCAGTGTTCGGAGTATGTCGCACCCCCAACTATATCCTCCGCAAGTCCCGATGGTTTTTCTGGCCTATATCGCACCCCTAAACTACGTCCTCCGCATGTCTCGAAGAAGATTATCACCGCATAACTAGTAAACATCCCTGAGAAATGACCTCCGCCTCTCTTGACATTTTTGTCTGAGCATAATTGTCTGATTGCGAGTCTATATCTGCTATCATTGGAATTTAGAGAAATAATGTTTCAGCAGTTTTGTTCCGATTTCAACTTGAGGCGGTTGAATAACCTCGTCACTATTGCTGCAATCGTTCATGGTTTCATTTGTAAGCGGCACTTTCGTCACGTACCTACATTTTTTTTTCAATAAGCCTGCAGCATCGTTTAAGCACACAAGGCAAATATCAGTGAGAAGTACTGTTCTCTTGCTTGCGTCTTGCTGCTCTGTGTGGACTAGTCAGTGGTATTCTTTTTTATCAATTTTTTTTCTGTTGAAAAAGGAAAAATCTGTAAGGGCTGTTGAATATCCAGCACAATGCAGCTTCCCATCTTAGTAGTTCACCGAATTCTAAAGTAGCAGAGTCGAACTCCTACTGTGAAAACGCCAGAAGACCAGTGACAGAAATGACAAAACCCAATTTTTCATATGGTAGAAGTACCCGCTCGAAGTAGCAGGGGGATTTCTTCTCTTGATCCGGCTGACCGCCATAGCAACAACATTGGGTGAGCACGTCTTGGTCTTGCAAGATTGTGCTGTCGCGAAGCCTCATTTAATCGTGTGTTCTTTACCAGCTTGCGATGAGAACTGACAGAGAAGTTCTTATCGCAAGCTGATAAAGAACACACGTCTTGGCCTGTTCAATTGATAACATCAGCGTCGATGCACGTGAGTTCACGTAAATTTGTTCCAGAAAACTGTTACGAACTCCACCTTCATCGCCAGAATCAGTGAATGGATCGTGGAGTTACGGAGCTATTACCGTGGACGCTGATGAAAGTAAACGTTTTGGTGCCCGCAACGCCAGTTAACATTTTTGACTTGGCATGCTGCGCGTGACCTAGCGCATTGTATGAAGTGTATTGTATGAAATGCGCACCATTTACAGGATTTCGCGGCGTCACTCGCGCATCTCCTGCGGAAAACTCGCCCGCGCTCTTACCGCATGAAGAAGAACACTTTCATTTCCCGTTTTCCAGCGAGCTTACACATAATTGCTTATGATGTGTCATCGTCCCTGATTACCTCAAAACTCGACAAAATCCCGAACATAAAAATTTCAGTGAGTGCTGCCTTTGGGCAGTATGCATGAACATCCCCGCTAGGAGAGGATAGGCTGTTAAGCATTGCAGCGATCTCCAGCGGGGTTCGCTTAATCTCCTTCCTCGATCCCCGTATGCATGAAGCGAGGGGATATCCTGAGGGGAAGTGATGTACATCCCTTGCGGAGAGTAGGATTTCGAGAGGAGATCGCGCTCAGCAGAGGTTTTAACACAAGAATTTCGTATTTTTTGTACTTCTCGCTAACCGTCGGCTACGAAATAGTTGGTTTCGAGTGGGTTGTCGCTCCATTTCGCATGTTCAACAAAAGGGACATTTTCAATCGATTTTGATACAGTTCTATCAAATTACTGGTGGCCTCTGCATTCCTGCATAATTGACGTTCAAAATTTTTAGCAATACAAAAACTGCTTTATTGTCGCCCTTTATCATTTTGGCTTCGCGGCCTAAAATTGCTTTGGCTCGTGACTCTTATAGACCTTTCCATTTTTCTTAAGCTCCCGTTAATTTACGAAGAAGTTGTGTGGCAGTGTGTTACTTGGAAACAACATGTTCACTTTCTAATGCAAGTTGGGACAGGACACCTACGGACCAACCATACAGCTCTAGAATGGCTTTTCTGGAGCTTTATCCAAAAATAGCGATTGCTTTAGTGATTTTTTGCTGATAGTAGTTGTAGGTTTGGTGCAGCAGCCAAACGACTGAAGCAAAACAGAAGAAAAATGACCATCAACATTTCCAGATAGTACAATTGCCGCTATGATGCGATATTCACACAGTTTTTGAAGATAGAACCGTGATTGCCACAGACCGCGCACACCGCACACGGGAGGGATTCATCCCCCTCCCACCTCCTCCGCTGAAAATTTCATGTATAGCAGGGCATCGCCACTTGCGTTGCACTACACCACCAGGACCGACACACCATACGGCAAATGCGGTATGATGCTACGCTCCTGGCGGTGGGGCATCGGAAGAGCACTACTCACGGAGTTTTGTGAGCGTATTTTGATTAGGAGACCTTACTTTGCTACGCTGACGTTATGTGAGCACTGCTAGCTGCTCCTCATATCGGTTGCCACTGGTGCCGCGCTTTTCTCGCCGGAAAAAGTTGAAAACTCAGGATACATACGCCATGATGGCAATTAGAAAATGTATAGAAATTATGAAGCTCTCCATCGTCTTCGTCCATTCAAACCTCTTTGCCTCGCGCGGGATTCGAACCAACCCACCCCATCTGCTCCACTGAAGTTGAATGTTTGACAGCCCACTGCTTCATCCACTCTGCCAACCGTGCTTATATCTCCTATTCTTTCGACCACGACCATGCACATATTCATGGCATGACCTTGTCATACAAAGACGCTTCTCACCCGGTAAAACGGATACAATTCGCTACACTTGACATCATCGTGACTGTTGAAACCTTTGGCGTTGAATGCCCGTATTTATATGGTTATAGGTACTGGTTACGCAAAAATGAAACCATGAGAAGCGAACTCTTGCGTTTATCCTCAGAGCAGTTCCAGGAATAGGGTTGGCGAAATGCTAGAAATGTTATTGGCAAAATGATCCGACGTCACTTCTTACTAGTGCGATAATCTAATCAAAAGTTAGTCAACAAAAATTTTGATCAAGTGCTCGTCATCCATTTGGTTTTTTTTTCCCATAATTCGGCCTTGCAGAAACTTGATCATAGTCCGGGAGACATTTTCTCCGACCTGTGGAAGTAGACGTTATTTGAGAGACTGACTCCCTATTGAGTGAAGCTTGGCTAATGAGTAATGAATACGCGTTGATTCACAAGTTGTACTTCGATTTTAGTATAAACAGTTTTGTGCGTAATTTACTTCGCTACCTATTCCCCTTTTGTTGCATCTTCACCGTGTAGCTGTCCTGAATATGGTCGGAGCAAATGCCCTCCCGAACTGTCATTACGTTTCTGTATCAGGTACTTCTGTCAGATTTACTGCGTATATATCTTGTTATTCGATACGATTACTCCCCTCCCCAGCGGCGATCTTCATGCATACGGCCCTCTAAGGGACAGCCCGTGCCTCACTTGACATACCATGCTAGGGAGTAAGGTCACAAATATAATATAAAACCTGTGTGTTTCAGTTGATTCGTTTGAGGGTTTGTGTGTGCACCCGTTCCAGTTCGGCGTCGGTGAATTGAAGGTGAGGCAACACATGTTCTCATTTCAAATGTGGAAATTGGACCGAGCAGAATTTACAAATGAAACTGAAATAAAATTATGGAGTAGAAATCAAAAGGAGTTATTTTGATCACGAGAATCATAGCCATTCTTGAACGACCATTCGCGATTCTTCACCGCTTATGAAAGGACTCTCCCAAGAGAGCAATGTGCCCATTTTCGTCGAGAAAGTTGGATTTATAAAAAATAGAAAAAGTGAAATATTCTTGTACCGAAATATCAGGTTGTTGAAAAATCGATGTCGGATTTGACGGGTGACTTTGAATTGTCGTAACTTTGGTAAAAACTGAACTTTTAATGCCGTTCAGCACTCATTTGAATCATCACACCTTCTCCATCTTTCTTTTGAGTTTTTATTCCATTAGGCCTAAGGCCAAGCATTTCGGACCCGGGAAGTTTGGCGAGATCAATTTTGAGCTAACGTCTTTTCGCGGCTTATTCTCCCTCACAGGAATGGGTCCCACTGCTTGATTTTGTGGTAATACGTAGGGAAATAGGTCGATGAGCAAGGCAAATAAGGAAAAGTCTCGAACCTCGCCTACATCCACTTCCAGAGCGCCTCGAGTGAAAGTGTGGCCTTGAGCTACTGTGAAACAGCACAGAATGAGTCGAATTGAATCCACCTCTTCACTTTTTCCATAATGCTCCTTGTTCGTATGGCGCCAAATATCTGTATACCTGCGCTTTATTAGAGTAGATATGTAAGTGAAAGTATGTATGTATGTATGCATATGTGAATGTTCCGAATAGCAGTCGCTGAAGGTTAACCGATCAGCCCAACATGGACCGTCGGAGATTTTAAGCTACTTGCCGCGGGGAACTATCTATTCATAAATCGATAATATAGATTTTATCAAATTATTGCTATTTCTGCCCTGGGGTAGGTGAAGACAAGCCTACTCGGGTTTTTCAATAAGCCGAACCCGGAAATGACAGCCATATTGCATGATTGATTTATCGACTTTATTGATTTTTCGCCATTTCTGCACTGGGCGTTAAAAACATGTCTACTAATGTTTCCCAATACGCTGAACACGAAAAGCACGAGAGCTATTTTGCATGAAATATAGATTTGTCGATTTTATTGATTCTTAGCTATTCTTGCCCATGTGTCGGTGAAATCACGTCTACAGGGGTTAAACGCAGATATGACAACAATATGACAACAAACGTATGCTGCACGCAGATCTAATCTAAGGAGAATCTGAATAGAAGTGTGAAGACAGAAAGAGCAAGAAATGTGCTTTGGAACAAATACAAAATATATGGTGGAAACACCATTTCACATTCCAAAGCAGAACATTGTTCCAACGTTTGTGGCTCAAAAATCAGACAACGATTTCGCAACAATCCAATACAAATAAGGTTCAGAGGAGGAACTGTGTTAAATTACACAGGTATCTGCAGGCTTTGCACAGTCACAAATCCTCTGCAATACATACAATGTACATATGATATATAAACCACCTTGCCTTCTCTAGGAACTCGTTTACTTGCGTCAGTAATTCTGACAAAACCTGTACTTTGATAAGATGTCATGAACTCAATACTTCATTGATTACGGATTGTTGCAGAATTCAACATGTGAGGTGATTTACGAAGTTGAGAGCACTGACAGGATTGCTGCTCTTGACTACTGTGAGCTCTCCTCACCTCATGAGGTCCGAGACGTTGTGGAAGGATTCCCCACCAAATGCATTTTCGGTGAGACGTTATGGACTGAATTCCGACTCGATTAAATATTTATTTGAGAGAAAACGTACCACTGTGAGGACAACGAGATAGCGATCGGCCCACTGTGTTTCACAGTATTGGGAGGCCATAGGAATTTCTCCACGGATGGTTGCGGAAATAGATACCAGCTTCATGTCGTTCAAGATCGTCAGCAGCTGAAATGGATAGTTGGTGAGCCTCCATTTTCAAGCAGATCTCTTTTTTTTGCTAAATGTTTTTTTGTTTACGTTCCGAGAATGCATTGTTATCCATCAGTTAAGGACCATTAAACTTTCCAAGGCTTATTTTGCTCAGGGCTGGAAACATGGTTATTATTGTTGAAATATGGTAAAGTGACCACAGAATTAGCGAGTAAAGCTGATAGCTGAAAATTCATATTAGCAAACGAAAAAAAAACAAAGAAATATAATAGATGTGATTACTTCTTGAAGAACGTACATAGATAAAAGATGTTTTTCAGACTCCCACTTGCCAATTATTATTTTAGCCCTTTTCTATCACAAGAGTCCGGATTTCATTTGGGTTGGAAATGACCGGCCTGGAATACTGGGGAGAGTTATCATGGAGAAAGGTGGGAGCAAGTCTTTGCTTTGTTTTGAACTTGCGAGGGAGGGATACCGGATTTCGATGGCGTTTCAAAATGAGATATGCTTGGTAATGAACTAGGAAGATGACTATGATGATTTCGAATATGTTCTTTGTTAGTGCTAAATACCACTCCAAAAAAAATCATGACCATGCCTGTTAAGTACATATGCAAGTGGAGTTCCTACATTTATCTACCGTAACCATGCGAAAATGGCGTTGTCATGCAAAAAGGATAAAGAATTTGTGAACAGCAATCCAAACAACTCTGCATACAAGGTTCCGTCACGAAATGTTAGCTCACGCCCGTTTTCTCAAAGGTAGAAGTACTCGTACTTTCCGTATCAAGGGAGAATCACGTCGGTGGGCATAAGCAAGTTCATCAGTCATCTTGCCGAAATTTTCCTTCCAAATTTTGTATAGAGGGGTAATTTCAGGCGCTCATTACGACTGCAAACATCATTTCGCTTGGCACTGCTATTTTAGTGCCGAAATGGACAATTCCTCTCGGCTTTCCGCGGTAATTCTACCGTCACCATAGAAAGAAAAACAAATAAAAAACATATAAATAGTACCATAAAATAATGTGGTTTAAATGGGGTTCTTCCAAAGTGGGTACGATTAGCGTTTTCAGCCCCTCAAGTAACCCTACTATGGAGAGCTTCAGCGGGAAAAAATTCTTGGAAATTTGGGTCACATAAGCACTGTGCACCTTGTATCAGCAGTTCCACTGATGACAAAGACGAGGTAATGAGAATCCTTCAAAGAGCTTCCACTTTTCAAACCATGGAATTATAAGCGAAAAACGTTATTAAAGAGTATAGAATAGATCCTCAAAGGAAAATAGCATTCGGAAGAGAAATGCAAAATGCTGAACAACTACAGAGGTTGAACGTGGGATCGCTTCCTCAGAGAGCGAGATACTTACCACTGTACCACAAGTAACCCGAACTATACGATGAGTAGCGACGTCTATGAGTGATCCGGATTCGGCAAAGCGGGCAAAGACGAACTTTTTTCCATGATATTCTGCATACAGAGTTATTTGGACTGCTGATCACAAATTCTGCATCTATTTTGAACGCCAGTTTTGCCGGGTTTGGGTGAACGAATGTAGGAACAGCACACCTATACATACAAAGTCATAACTTTTTCTGCAGTGTTATTAAGCGCGAGTGGAGAACATGATCTCGATCAGTACTGTCAACTTCGCATTTCGGGGCATATCCCATATTGAAATGCCACAGACATCTGGTATCCTTCCCTTGTAAGTAATATTTATGATTGAATACTCCATAGCAAGATATAATTTCCCGAGGTGAACCATCGTAATTACAGTCGAAATGAGATCAGTTAAAGAAATATGTCTCGTCTAGGTGATCAAGACTGATTGGTCACAGTATTTATATTCAGGGGTTTTTCAAGGTTTTTGCTGTGGTCCATACTGTTGAATCTATTTATCTTGAGAAGAATAATTTTGAAAGATTTTGCCATTGCACGGTAACCCTGACACAAACGTTCCCGAATTCTGGCGTCTGTGTAAACCAGGCGGTGACCTTTTACAACTTCACCAGGGTAGATCATAATTGTTCTTAATTGGTTGATCAATAATATTATTGTTAATTATAATAATATTATCAATTAATTAATTAACTGATTAATTAATTAATAGCTGTTTTGATTTGATTGTTCATTATAGGCCAAACCCAACAATTACACCGTACTGAAAGATCTTTCAGGAAAATAACTCAGTAACCCGATACTTTTCTAGTAGACCTGCTTTTAAATGAGTTTAGATCACTAGTACATATTGGTGAACCTCGTCGTCGAAGTTTTCGAAATTTCCAGACGAGTCAGATGACGACTCGGAAACAAGGCCTATAAAAATTAAAATGTCTCACGGAGCGTTGGACTATCTTAAAAGAGGCACGGCATTCTATGGCAAACCAACCGATGTACACCCGTTTCTTTGTTCAAGAGCTGCGCAGCCATTCGAATATAGTATGTTCTTTCAGCAAAGCCTCTCTTATCTGTCATTATGGTATATCTTGCGCATTTCAGCTGTTGATGAAATGGAAGGTGTCTGTTCAACGTTGGGCTTCGAATGTCTCCATGCGAAAGATCGCAACGGAGACATACGTCCGTTCGTCAAATTTCCCTACCAACATGCTGTGCGTGGCGGTAAATTCTCACCAGTTTTCGACGAACTCCACGATTCATGTAAAGTTAGTCGCTCTCGAAGTTCTGATCATCTTTTGTAAACTATCCACGAGATTAGTAATTTAGTTAGTTTTTGCTAGATCACAGGAGAAAATTCAGGAAGCTGTTCTTCCCATTTGACGTGGGCAGTTGAGAGAAAAGGCTACATCCAAAATAGGCTTTGATTTTGATGTCTTACCTCTGGCAAGTTCAGTTGAAGATGCTTACGTTATGTCCAAATATAAGAGTACCTTGTACCCGATTGCCTTTCCTAGATGACCCAGAATCTTTGTAGCGGCCATATTGGATGGGATTTTCCTGCGAAAGATTTGTTTTTACAATGAGCAGGAGAAATCATCTTTGGATATGTGACCTGCCGATGGGCTATTAATGTTGCATAAGTCGGCGAAATAATTCTGATGTTGTAAGAAAATGACTAAGCTGCATGCAGCTACAACAAAATGGGAAAGATATACCCAGATAAACATGGCATTACGGAAAAGCAACAAAAAAGAAGTCCAATACAAATCTCCAGCACGGTGGATCGTCTTGTCGCGACGCTGGGGCTTGAGGGGACTGGTTAGGCGGTGTTGCCCGTCTCGCGCTGATGAGGCCACTGTCGGACCAAATATCCACCGAAGCGCTCTCCATGGATCCCTTGGGCCAGGTGAATTGGAGCGCACGAAGCGTCGCCAGAAGGAAGGCCACCAGGCAGCGATTTTTGGTCACAGCAACCATGGTCTTCAAGTCCTGAAATGAATGGCCCCCAGTCCTGCGTAGCCCCTCTCGAAATAATAATGACGGCCGAAACGCTCTAGGGGCAAGGGTGCGAAGAATCTCGCAGCAGTTAGCCGTCGCCGTTCCGTAGGTATGAACCTCGGAACATACAACGTGAGGACTCTGAACTCTGAAGCAACACTGAGCTTTTTGTTCGACGAACTGCACAACATCAAGATTAACGTTGTAGCAGTGTGCAAAACAAGGCGGAGAAAAGATATGTCTGTGAAATGGAACGATGGGAGTGAAGTGATGCTTGGTGCAGCGAAGAATGGTGTTGGCGGTGTCGGCTTCATCGTGTTACCATCCGTAACGAGTCGAATAATCTCGATGGAAATTGTGTCGCACCCACTTGCGATTTTGAAGCTCAGGATCGGTAAATCATCTACTATGAAGGTCGTCGCAGTGTATGCGCCCACGTCGGCTGCCAGTGATGATGAAATCGAAGAATTCTGTGAAGAACTCTATCGTCATCTCAGACAGAAATCCACTTAAACACTTGTGCTGGGCGACTTCAATGCTGAATTAAGAAGTGGATATAGCGAAGACACCTTCATAGGAAAATTTGGATACGGAGCTAGAAATGAAAGAGGTCAAAGCCTTGCAGACTTCGCCGAATGTACGGAGCTATACGTCATGAACACTTTTCTCGAGAAAAGACCAGGCAAGCGGTGGACATGGCGTGCGCTGAATGACAGAACTAGGAATGAGATCTACTTCATGCTTTGTGATAAGAAGAGAATCGTGAAGGATGTGTCAGTCATAGCGGAATCTAAAGTTTGCGTACATTCGGATCACAGACTCATCAGAATAAAAATTGTAGTTGATCTCGGAGAAGTAAGCCGAAGATTGGCCAGGGCAAGTCAACGCCGGAAATCTCAACAATTCAGTGAAGCACTTTTCACTCAAGCGGTGGAGAATACGGATTGGAGCATGCACGTTGAAGACATTGATGTGGACCACGGTAGCACACTTGAGAAGCTTCAAAAGTGCAGAAGCCTTGCTACTGGTAAGAGAGAAGGTAGTGCAGAAAAAGACTAACCGAGGCAACTCTACAGATGCTCTCAGAAAGACGGACACCGGCTAATGCTGGGAACACTGGTCTTGAATACAAGATATTGTGCAAGGAGTTACGACGACGAATGGCGGACGACTATCAAAACTTCCGGAAGGAACGGCTCCGGAAAGCAGCGGAGGACAGAGCGAGTGTGAAAGAGGCTTGGAGTGAAGTCCAAGTAAGCCGGAAGATGCCCACAGCGCTAGCGAATAAGTAGGGCAGGAGAACAACTGTAAGGAAAGAAATGGAAGAGATTTGTCAGAATTACTTTAATGCGCTGTTCGCCTCGACAAACAACATTGCTCCTCCTTCCATTGACCAAGTCGAACCTGTACCAGAGGTCCTCAGCGCGGAAATCGAGAAAGCAGTGCGGCAAATGAAACTCGGCAAAGCAGTGGGTCTTGATGAAGCAAGAGCAGAGGAAATCAGAGCAGGTGCAGAGGTCCTAGCTAAGGCTCTGAGCATCAGATTCACGAAATAGATCAACACAGCAAGAATACCAGAGCAATGGAAGCACGCCAGAACCGTACTAATGCCGAAGAAAGGTGAGAGAATATATTCGAAATTACAGGCCAATAACGTTATTGTCTCACCTGTGCAAAATCTTCATGAGAGTCATCTACGCACGTATGGAGCGCACTATGGATGATCACATGCCGAGAGAGTAAGCAGGATTTCGTAGACGTTTCTCCACCATAGACTATATCTTCACTATCTCGCAACTAACTGAGCGATGCAGTGAATACAAACTTCCGCCATGTCTCTTGTTCGTAGACTTCGAGAAGGCATTTGATTCGGTAGAACACAATGCTGTCCTTAGGGCAATGAATGATCAAGTGAGGATTCTACAGGAGACAATGAGAGAGTCCCACACTGAAATCACCCTCTTTGAAAGGCCTCTGAAGATCTCTATGCAGAGAGGGGTAAAATAGGGCGACATCTGCTCCCCGAAAGCATTTACGTGTGCGCTGGAGTCAGTTATGAGACAAGTTGCTGAGAAAGACGGTTTTGAAATAGATGGAGAAACACTACAAATGCTACTCTTTGCCGATGATGTGTGAAGAACGCTCATTGTGATGATTTCGAAATCAAACTGAACAACCAGCTTGTCGAGCTAGCAGCAACATTATGTTTACCTCCGGTGAGCAATCAAGATGGACAACGATCTACGACTGGAGCTCTCGAGACGAAGGGAAGCAGGATGGACTGCGTTTTCAAAAATCGATGTTCTCCTCAAAAGCAAGGACATACCAGCACGGACCAAGAGTCAATTATTCCACAGCAGCGTGCTACCTGCATCACTTTACGGATGTGAAACCTGGAACTTGACAAAAGCAGAGGAACGAAGCCTGCAAGTAACGCAGAGAGCAATGGAAAGGCAAATGCGGGGACTAAGCAAATTGGAACATAAGAAGAATGAAGAAATAAGAGAAATAAGCCAGCTCCACAAAATTGTTAATTTGCTTTACAAGAGGAAAAAATCGTGGGCAGGGCACGTCGCCAGAATGAGAGACAATCGCTGGACAGTGCGACTTTTGCATTGGTACCCACGAGCAAAACGTCCAACTGGGAGACCACCCCTGCGATGGATTGACCCATTATGGAGGCAAATTGGAAGAACGTGGACGCGACTTGCGCAAGATGGAGAAAAATGGCATGGTTGCGAACTGCGTCCGCAATGGACGAGAATCAGTTCGACGTAAGCAACGTAAGCAATACAAATCTAGGTAACACTCCATGTGCTCTTTATTCTTTTAGCCTGGACATACTTGGAAAACTTGATCTTTATCCAAACTGGTCCGACATTACGACGGTATCGTCCTCTTCAAAGGCCTGAAAGTGGTATCAATGTTGTTAGTGATCTGTCATCTCTCTCAGGAACTCACCGACATTCTCCCAAACATATCTGGAAATCTTTTGAGCGAGTCTCGGAACGTACCACGATTTCCACCGAGTTAGCAGTTTTTTTTCATCCGCTTTGCATGATGACACTCTAAACGGATGAATGTCACCAGGAACCCAAGATGGTATATGGGTCACAGATACAATAACTGTATACATATATGTTACTAATACAGTACTCATCTAATGGACGATCTAGCTCACAGAAAGGTATGAGGGGCAGGTAGTCACTAGTGATGGCCGAGCACTCGTTTCGGTTGTTCATCTTTGGATTCCAACTGAAATCGAAAATGGCTTCATGAATTTTCTTGCCGAGACTTTTAGCTCGTAAGCTAAAATTGTGCACATCACATTAAAGTCCGCACCGTCGTGCCCGTCATGTCTATGTTTTCCTAAAGCCGACACCAAGCTGCCACGTCCTTCGCTAGCCAAGTGTTTTTTTTTCATACGTACACTGAGCACTCTCCCGGTTCCGCCGTTAATGTATGGTATAAGGCACTGCGGGACAAACATTTGACAAACATTTGACCTGTTTTCGAACAGTCTCCATGCTTTTTGCAAGGGCAAACAAACAAGCAGTTGGTTGTTATGCAATGTCTATCTTAGAGTCTATTTCACACTAGCTCTTTTGTGGTGTTACCTGATGCCGGACTTCCGGCTTTTCCCGAGCGTGGCACCCTTTTTTAATGCTCTCTTTCATGCAAAACTGGGCCACTTAAAGAGCTTTTTAGATCATTATTCTTCTTTAGACTTAAGAAGGTAATCGTAATCATATGTAACCGATCCAACTTGGAATGACCGAATAATCAAACGATAAGAGTCAGCGAGCATATAAGGCCTATGACATACCACGCAGCGACACCGTCACTGTCAAGAAAATGAGTGATAGTGATGAGAACAAATTGGTAGAAGCTCTGATATCTTATCACACGGTTTGCGTTGGATTGCTTGTTGGCATAGGAACATCTGCATGAGAACTTTCGGTGGTGAACGGTCGCAGCCACAGCGTCGCTATGAACTATGCCATCGTCCTAAAAGAGATGTGTGCGGTGTGCTCAGACACAAATGAGAAAGAAAATGAAGGAGGGAACGTGAAATGGTAGAAAGGCACGGGTGGTGAGCCAGCTTCGTATTTGGTATTTTCTCACTGTTGGTAGATGCCAGCGGACCAATAGAGCAAAGCTGAACCTTATTCACAACATGTTGTCACTACTGCGCATCGGCACACCATTTATTGACGTCGATAAAATTTTCTACACCTTTCGGCGTCGACGCATCGTTACCACAGCAATAGACCCGTCGCCACCCCCACTTCGAGCGCCAAATCACCCTTATCATAGCAGTGGACCCGACTTCCCCACTTTGGGCACCGCGCACCCTCCCCGCTACAGTGGACCCTTCATAGAGAATTTTCCGAGCTCCAGACAACGCCACCTGAATTTCGTTCCACACTGACTAACAGACGCACGCATACAGAGTAGGCCCGTTATTATTCTTCGTCATTGCAAACTTGGCCGCCAGTTTTGAACATATTACGTGCAACGGCTCGTTGTACATCTGTTGGATGTGCCAATTTAACGTGGATTATGATATTCTTCGCGCTTGCCTTGCGAAACTATTTAACCTCGATCAAGTCGTTGCGTAGATGTACAAATTTACGCGTTTAAGTAGGCTAACAAACCGTCTTCGGGAGTTTCTCGTGTAAGCTTGATGCATTATGACTGATTATGACTGATTCAGGAAGATGAAACACTCGTCCATTTCGGACTGAGTCGATGTAACGATACTACAGTCACTAATTTACCGACGGTACATCAAGTGTGAGCGGGGTAGCATTGGTTCTTCTATTCTGCTCATGGAACATACAGCAAGAATAGGTGCTAGCTTTTGACCTTTGGAATGAAGAATCCCATCTTTCAACCTGAAAGGCGCAGAAGAACGTACTCAAATGTTGCAAGTCTAGGTGTTTTTCCACCTCCTCCATCACCTCCTCCTCCTCTTCCTCCTCCGCTATTGTTCCTTCCCGACTCAAAGAACAACTTATTTTTTGTTTTCTTTTACGTAGAAGTGTTTCTCCAAGAAGTGTTCATTTCAAGGCTAGAATTGTACCGTATGAGATATCACTGTTCTACCATCGTAGAAGTCACCTGTAGATTTTCACTAATTTGCTTTAGGTCCTTCCAAATGGCTACGCGGCTTCGTATAACGAGTTCGAAAATGCCGTAGAGTATAAAGAGTTTATGAAGAAGGTGTGTTAAAGGGAAAAACGGTTGGCTTCAATCAATTCCTTTCGTTCAAAAAAATCGAATAAAATAATATTCATTCAAATGTTAGAAAATTCAAAACGTCGAGGGCTCCCGAGGGCTCCAGAAAACTACAATATTGGATTATTTGAGAATCCGAATAATCGGAAATTTGATGGCGCACTGGAAATCCAGTGCTCAAATATTCGCAAATTCTAGGGCTCGGGACTGTTCAAAAATTTGAAATTTCAAAAGGAGAAAATTTGGACATTTGGTTCAGCGCAACTGTGCTACTATTTAAGTTTTGTTATGTGTTAGGTTGGTGCAAAAATAATGCGCGTTTTTCGATGCATCTTCTTCAGTGCATTAGATTTCCTGTTTTCATCATAAACAGTATGAGAAGTTGTATATCTCCTTATAGCAAAGTTCATGGCCTTTCCAATGGCTTTGTCCATTTTCGAAGAAATCCACATCTGTAGGTAACTTTTATTGTCGGAATGAAAGGTGCGAAAGCAGAATTTTTGCCGATTTCACTTCTGCGAACCAAAACTTTGCGGCATCGCGGCAGGAGCAGCTCGGAATACCACAGTAGATTCGCCAAGGTAGTGTGAGGAATACCTACCGCGAGGCTGCTGTAGATCTTTTCCAAGTGATGAGTCCTGCTTCGAAAGTAAGGAAGGTTGCATGAAGTTTTCTTGGGTTGCTGACCACCAAGTGGTGGCAATAATTGAAGAGAACCCATTCAAAACGACATGTTCGGTTTCTAAGAACCTCATCGGTAATTGTCGTCAGACCGCACCTCCTTTGAATAAAAATGGGAGACGAAAAGCTCGACAACTGGGTGCGACGCTATTTGGACGAGTACCAGATTGATCGTCGTTGAGAGGTTTGCTTCGCGCCCTCGTAGTGAAGAAATTTTGACCAAATCACGGAACGCTTAGTGATGCATGGTAAGGAATACACCCTCTGCGACAATATAAGGTTCCTTGCTCAACAATCGGGAGAAGAAGGATGACCGAAACACTGTCAGAAACCAAGACGACACTAAATTAAGGTCACGACGAATTTTTGGTGGTCTTATGCAGAAAACATTTGTAACAGCTCGTTGGATTCCCTAACAGCTAAAAAGCACTGCTAGCATATTAAAGGCAGTGTATCACCTCATCACAACACCATATCACCTGAACATATTCGGGCTCCTGAGCACATAGATGTACTTTAAATTCCAAAAAGACGTCAAAAACCCCGAAAAATACGGGATTCTTTGGCCAGTTGGACGAGAGGCTTCATTCCGCAATGAAAGCTTACTGAGGGTACGGCATTGTTTTCTAACACTGAGATACTTGTTCTGTCTATCATAGCTGCTGCTGAGAAGTCAGTGTTGCACAGCTGTAGAAAGGGCGCCTCGGAGCCAGAAAGCTAGAAGGTGCAGAAAACGAGAATAATCCCCACACAAAAATCGAGAGTTCTGATAAATAAGGAATGCTCGGCGTGCTGTGAGAGAGGTGTCACATGAAGCAAGCGAAGCGAGCACGAGAAGAAGCCTGAGAGTCCGGCGTCAGCCTACCAAGTTTTCCATCAGATTGTCATTGGAATATGAATGCAACAAATAGCTAAGTAGTTTGGACAATGTGAGTGGAAGTATAATAGTTACAATAGTAAAATAGAGATAAATAGTTATAACAAAGATGGCTGGAAACTCACGGTCATGTTAGCTGAACCACAGTGACCAACACTATGTTTATTACCTTAAAGTCAGGCTTCTTTTCGTGCTCGCTTCGCTTTAGTTCAAGAAAAAAAAACTTCAAGAAAAAATCTAGCCGTAGGAAGTTTTCCATCAGATTGTCATTGGAATATGAATGCAACAAATAGCTAAGTAGTTTGGACAATGTGAGTGGAAGTATAATAGTTACAATAGTAAAATAGAAATAAATCGTTATAATAGTAACAGTTACGTTACAGTTCGTTATAATAGTTGAGTAACAAACTGTGTTTTTTTTTGTCAAAGATGGCTGGAAGCTCACGGTCATGTTAGCTGAACCACAGTGACCAACACTATGTTTATTACCTTAAAGTGAAAAGAAATCTTGTATTTTCTTATTTCCAGTTCTTTGTTTTTTATTATTTTTTGAATGAATAATGTTAATTAATTATCTCCTCAATCAATACTTTTGTTGTTTTTATTTCCCATCTGGGTTCCCGAAACAGTGTGGACCCCTATTTTTTTCCAAGCCTCCGCCCTACCATTTTGTATCCGCCGCTGATTAATTGCTATAGAGCACATGTTTTCATGGCATGTTTACATGATGGCGTGGGCTGAGTCTATCGATGCCGTTTCTACTATCCACAGTGTGTATATTTCGGGTTGGCCGGCGAGCGCACCGCGCACCATACATACAGTTCTTCTCGAAAGGATGGACCGATTTCGCGACTGCAGAATCGTGGCGATGCCTGAATGAGGGATGCATAGAGAGCATGTTCCAAGTGAGAGGGTTGAGTAGGTCCCACCGCGATTCTGCTGCTGCGACTCTGTGGAATCGCGTGCGCAATTCGTCTATCTTCTCGGCAAGGACTGTACATCTCTTCTGTGGAACTGATGTTTTTCTTGTTTTTTTCCTATCATGTTCAATTTGTAGGTCGTTCCACCCTTAGTACGAACGACAGCCGGTCGTGATCCTTCTGTCGAACTCGAAGCTAGCAAGAACTGCAAGCCTTTTAAACTTTACAAGCAGCAACGAAAAACATGGAATCACTACTCCTCTGACGGAAATCAAACGGTTTGTTGCAACTTTGCGCTTCCATTCGATGGTTCCCTACTGTGCAAATCTCATCTTCGAATCATGATTTGCAATTGCGGCATTAACACGCCTGAATCTTATAACTTCTAACTTCCTCTCATCCGCGTTAAAAATATATACACTAATAGGCAATTTGTACTAGATGCGTGCGTCAGATGATGATTGAAGACAATATCAATCGTAGCCCTGACGCAGCTCAGATGCGCCCGAGACGCATGCGTGTCTTCGACGCGCGATAAACGTGCGATTCTAGTACGAAATGCTCCATATGCTACAGCAAAGTTGGGTACAATGTTAGAATAACGTTTTTAGGCTGTAAATGAATCGTACTGGGAGAAGGATATGCCGGACAATATGTGCGCAGATCTTCCACGCACTACAGCGGGGATGCTAGTTAAAGGATACTATGACATTCCAGCTATTGCTCGTCGGCCTGTTCTCTGCACCTACGGTACCGAGTTTGATTTCCTTTTTCTGAATTTTTATCTCCTCAGCAGGTGAAGGCCCAAACAACACGTTGATATCAGTGACTAGGTGCCTTGAATAATCTGAATGGACCCAGGTGATCAACGACACAGTAAATAGAATAGCTTGTTGCATAATGTACAGAAATAAATGGTTGATCAGAGCTCTCTCCATCTTTCGCTGGAAAAATTTCTGAGATTCGTGAAGCGATGAACAAACATACCTATGCTGAGTAAGGGTATTGGTTATAGACTACGCAGTGCTGGAGACGCATTACGTGAGAATTGGTTAGCAAGACTGATTAAATCCATGCGTTCATAAATGCTAGCCTTAGGGGCATGCTGAGCGTTCTCGAAACTTGTCTGATGCAGAAGTACGTATTCTCCCGCTTTGTACTATTGCAACAGTTGCGTTATTTTAGCTGTCAACCGCACTTGAATGCAGCTTTCATGTGACACCTTCTCTAGGAAGGTTATGGTCAGTCATCATTACCGGAGCCTTACAGCTAAGTGGAAGCACCTCTACAACCTTTTTCGTGAACGAGGGGTAACAAATAGGAGGCTCCTGTAATCCTACCTCTTTCACAAACACATATTTCCTGCATACGCGTCCACTTGTTTGAATATCATCTGCTTCCATACATAGCGATGATCGAGGTGTTTACTTAAAACACTCTCAATTGTAAATAGTGATTAGCGTCCCTCAGTAATACCTTAGAAATATGTAACTGCGTTCTCGCCATTTTGCAGCGTTCTCTAAACTACCCTCTATTGATTTGTTAGGTTCAAGTCCAAAACTGTAATAAATAAAAAAAATCCAAAATACAAATTTGAGAGAGATCAGCATATGCGAGATTTTTCATGACGGGGTAGAACCCCGGATGACGGAGTGGCCAAAATCAAAGGAAAACAGATATATCAGATATCGTCCAAGGAATTATGGTCACAACAGAGTCCGAAACAATTCAGAAAGCCTCGGCGAAAACTTTCTTGATGATCAAAATCTGAACTACCTTTTCTTACCTTACTTCAAAAACCCAAATAACTGACGAAACCGGAGGGGAGAGGCGCTCGAATACATCTCATAAATGTTGAAACGATCATCGCCTTCTGCAGTTAAATTCGTTTTGGAAGCAACCAATGTGCTTCTTTCGGACCGTTGTGCCATGATAAAATCCCGAATAGCAGTCCGGACTGGGAATAGGCTAAAATCTATTGATAGCGGCTGAACCAGTACAACGAAGATGCGCTCACCTCTGATGTATAACTGTGAAAACCTGAGATATTGACTTGCATACCGTAATTGCTACTGCTTTGAGGGACTCCCCCTAATCTACCGCCACGAAGGAAGGAAGATATGTGCAATGACTATGCATACTACGACGTAAACAAAGGTCGATGCGTCTGCAAAGGCATGGATGCGAAAGAAAGAGATCCAGAGAAATATGCTGACTACCCTTGGGTACGGATTTCTGGCGTATGATCGTCACTCCATCCCCGTCTTCTGTCCATCGTTCTCGCTCTCTTGTTCAGTATTTGCTTTGTGACGCTATACATAGCTTCAACAAGAGGCCATTGGTTTCTTTAGATAACTGGTATGAGATTTTATGCTTCAAGGGGACCGTGTGCGTGGAATGCGAAACCTCATCGGAGGAACGCTCAATTGTTTTTATCCTCGATGGCTCTGGAACAGTCGAGCGTATAGGCTGGCGACAGGTTTGGTTTTAATATTTACCTGTTTCCTTCACTTTGTACTATAATCTATAATCTAAATAATCATAACCTTCTCTGAATAAACGTACTCCTGCACCTCTACACGCTTTTCTCTTCTCCTATTTTCTCTTCTTTGATGCCTTACAATAGAATCAGATGTCAATCGTCAAAATTGCAGCAAAAGCTTTTCATGGAGCAAGTAGTAAAACATCTCAAAAGCGTCAGAGTAGGTGTTGTGGTGGTGGCAGATATATCATTTGTTGCTTTCGAAATGGACTCTTACGAGAAAATCAAGGACAACTTCACGTAAGTTCTTGTGATACTTGGCGTAATTGAAGGTTTAAACACGAATCCCACTAATAAAGTCGAGCTTCCTAGTTTCTGGATAAACTCAATCTTGTTGATTTGTGCGTATAGTAAGAGCTGCTTCAGTGTTGTTTAGGTCAGTCCAAAAGATGATGCAAAGTTAGATGAGCTTTATCTATAGGAGCCAATAGTTGAGTGGCTGGTTTGTAAATACAACTGTTTCAAGGATTCAGATAAATGAGTTCTAACTGCTTTCCGAGGTAGAATCAGACATTCTCACTCTTGACAAGTGCATAAGCAAAGCGATTCCCTCAAGAAGGAACAACCTACAGGAAACATATGGTTCGCCATAAGTTCTGACACACCATGAATGACGATGCCAGAGCAGCTGAATTTAACATGATGGCATGATCTTCACGACCATACTGAGACAACACAATAGAAGCTCAATTCACTTGTCAGATTAGAAATACGTTTCCATCTGCTTTTGTAACAGCTCAAAGTTGAGTGAGGAGCGCTTCCATCGCGTACGCCAATGTCGTCTTTGAACTGGAGCCACTACTTAGAGCTGATCGTGCCTCTCCTTAAAGGCAGCACTCACGGAAAATTTCACTTTTTCGAGTTGAGTCGCTTCCCCTCTAGTCGACTGCTAGTGAATCACAACATAAATTTGAACACAAAGAATAACAGCCTACCTGCGGAGATACTGTCGTGGACACAGATGCGAGCATGGCTCTTTTGGCGCCCGTCGCGCCAGTCATTGCTATGGAATTGGTATGCAACGCGTGTTGACAGTCTGGTGTATAAAATGTTCACCATCCACCAGATTCTGTGAAGTTCCGCGCATATACCCTGGAAAACTCATCCGCGCTTCGGACGTATAAGATACGGTACCTTCGTTTCCCGTCATCCGGCGTGTTTCACGCTGCTTCATCGCTGCCTATGAGTTCTTCGTCCCTGAAAACCTCGGAATCCAGCGAAATCTCCAACACCAAGAATTTCCGTGAGTGCTGCCTTTAATAAAACTTTGGAGTAGTCGTCAAAGAACGTTGGAGAATTCTCCGAGTACAGCGGGATTCCTTTTCCCTTCCCCTTCCAGAAGTGTCAGTGGTTATTTGTGCTCTCGTGTGAGCCAAATTCTTCAGTTTTTATGGTTCATAACGTTAAGGTGACACTGATTCCAACTTTCGAAGCATTTTGAAAGAGAACATGTCTTGCTGATTCAAAGTTGAATTGAACGACACCAAAATGACTATTAAAAAAGACTCAAAATTTGCTCGTGAATCAAGGGCGTCTCCTAGAGTGTTGTGTAGACAAAATCCCATGCTGAAAACGAGAGTTCTACATCTGCAGTATCTTTCGAATTTCTGGGGATTCCCGATTTTCGAAAATTCGAATCTTTGAGAATTTATTTGAGCAACATTTGATTAGGTGAGAAAATTTGTAACATTACATGTTGTCAAAGAACAAACGTGATGTGTTTCCTAATGAAAATGGGGATGAAACATTTTGGGTAGTGAGTTCCCTCTGCGGGTTCTGAAAATTTTTAACAAGTTCTTCACGATTGAGAACTACGCCTTCTTAATGAAAAAATTGCGATTAATTCCTTGGCCCGAAAACGAAAAAACGCTGAACGAAGTTCAAGGTGACCTTGTGGTGGTCTGCTGCAAGAATCACTCATTACAGCTCGTTCTCTTGCAGTTGTATTACAATTAAATGAACTGTAAACTTTCCGGTGTGAGTCTGGCCTTCCTTAGTGAAGTCAATTTTATACTCGTATACACTACCAGCTCGTTAGCCACAAGAGTCTAGTGTCTCATCGAAGGTACTGTGGCTAAACTGATTTATCCCAAAGAGATATGATTCAAGTGCGACTTCAACGTTTTAGACAACTATGAATTTGATAGCTTTGAATTGGACTCTTGTACATAATTAAAAAAGACTCTTCAGAAAATACGTGCTAGAATCCCCATATCCGCGTTCATGGACCACCATAGGTTACGCATTGTATCTTACACGACAAATGTTGGAGGTATGTTCAGTAAAATTGTTTGCATCATGAGTTATCATGACTTATAATAAAGCGCTTACTTTGTCTGCCGCTCCTTCTGTAGGTGTATCTGTGTAGAACGGAATTCTCCGATTGGTCAGTGATGGTGATCACGAGATTCATACAAAGGGGTAGAGACGGGTATGGTAAGGTTCAAAGAGTGAACAGAAGCTCCGGAGGCTTTGTTGGGTGGGGAAGTGCAGAGCCATGGGTGCAGCAACATGGTACGGGTCTGCCTGCGCCAAAAAGTGGGTGAGCGTTCGCAGGTGAGTAAAACGATGTGGAAAGGATGCGCCGGCGCTCAAAACTTAGGTAGCGTTAGGAGATGCGTCTAACGGTGTGATAAGGGTGCGTCAGCTCTTCAAAAGTGGGGAAACCTCTGAATACGGGTCCTATGATGTGCTAACGGTGCTCCGGCGCCTAAAGTTGGGGAGCCGGGTCCACCGTTGTGATAAGGGTGCGTCGGCGCCCGAAATGGGGGGTGACGGGTCCATTGCTGTGATAAAGATACCCGGGCGCCCAAAGTGTAGGAGACGGGTCTATCGCTATGATAACGAGGCGCCGGCGCGAAAAATGGGGAGAGACGGGTCCAAGGGATCCATCGTTGTGATAAGCGTGCACCGGCGCCTAAAGTGGGGCAGACGGGTCCACCGCTGTGATAAGGGTGCGCCGGCGCTCAGAGTGGGGAACAAGGGTCCATCGCTATGATTAGGGTGCGCCGGCACACAGAATTGGAGGGATCGAGTCCACCACAGTGATAAGGTGACCTTGCGCTAGAATATCGTCACCTTTCTCCGTCGCTCTCCATCGCCAGATAAGGAAATACGTTCTTTGATAAAGATGATTTGAATCGCTGATTGGACAACTTTCTCGATTGACCGCTAGAACCGTTCCATGTGATTCATTTTTCAGAAAAATTAGGGAAAGTGGTGGAACGTGATGGGTGCGTACGCATTTCTCAAAGTGGTTTCCTACATTTAAAAAGTCAATTAAATTTTATGTTCCAAAAACCGCGAGAACTTCCGCTACAGCCTAATAATCAGGATAGTGATATGCAAAAGGCACGCTTCTCTCTGTCATGTGGGGTCATCCCTGAGGCATGTTATTCGCATAGAGGGTGACTTCATCTCATAATAAATGCAACATTAATGATATCTCTCACATAATAGGGATTTCTTCCATTAGGTTCTGTTGATAGCGCTGCGGCAATTCTGGCAGTGTTTTCAGAAAGAAACGACAAAGCACAAAACAATTGTGATTTTCAATGATGGTGATAGTGATCAGTGCGGATGGGGGATAGACTGCTTTCGCGGCGAATATCTTATGCGGAAGCACACGCAAGCTAGAGAAGCAAAAGCAGTACGTTGATGATACATTTGTATTATCATGAATTCAGTTGAGTCCTCTAAAGAAAAGACGAGCTATTACAACTTCTACGAAAATTATAGAACTCCCATTAATAATGCTCATCGGACTCTCTGCTCATTCTAACAATACCTTCATCAAATGAATCCGTAGGGGAACGAATAATTGATGTTCTAAAAGAACGCACAAAAATTGTGTTTAAAGATCCACGACCTTGGTATTCGTGTTATTCTGATCGCTGTTGGACCTAATACCCTTCGCCCCGGCAACCGAGATTACCAAAATGCGGTCAGAATCGCAGGCGGACGAGAGAACATGATACCTGCTAAAGATTTCCAAGTATGTTTCCAGTCACGATTTTTCGTGAAAATCCCACTTGTTTGAGTTGGTTTCTGTATGAACTTTTTCAGAGCTTCGACACTAACGTACTGCAGCAAGTGCTCAAAGAATTATGCCGAGAAGTATATTGAGTCATTGTATTTGCTTTCTGAAGAAAATTTGTGTGAAGCTCGTTATTAATAAACGACCATTTTCAATCATCTACTCTAATAAAGCGCAAGATAATAGAATATCGGGAATATTTTTCTTCCCTAAATAGTAAAACCTTAGTTCCAGGAATTTCGCTGGACTTATGCTTTGCCACCTTTTCTACATTTTCAACGAGATTTTCCACAGTCACATAGAAATTTCTCACGTAATAGCATAAAGTCGTCGGGAAGTGTCCCGAATTTTGGGTTGGTGCAAATGTTCTGTCGTTTTTTCCTCGTCGACTTTATTTCTCCATAACACTGCAACCTTGACAAGCTGTACAATTTTTAAAATCCATCCAACGGCTAGTGGGAGTTGTCAGAGGGATCATGGACTGAGTTTTCAATCCATATCAAGCATGCTTGATAGTACACAACCGCACCGCTTGTCTTTAGTCGGTGATGCAACAAATTTCACGACCTTCTGATTGCTTTATATGACCATTGCAGGTCACTGCTTATTCTATGAGCACATCCGCGGTGAGTTATGTTCATAACACGGGAAGTTGCAAAGAGAGAAATCGGAGACTGCCATGGTGCTGAAGAATTCGCAGAGTAGCGTAGCAATACGTGCCAATTTTAGGAAAAAATTAAATGCGAACTTCGAGAGGGAAATGAAGCTGTCAAGAGAGAAGTGTAGAAATATTTGCCAAGAAAAGTTTTTGTGTTCATTTCTATCTGGCTGTGAACCCGGCCCTGTCAGTAAGTCCTCCAGAAGAAGGATTGAGATGCAAGTTACCGACCCGGTACACCTAAAATATCAGGACAGCAAAACCAAATCCCGAACGTGTGTTGTTAAAGTCTTAGATCTCCTATTCCCAATCAGGGTCAAGCATGATGATGGTAAAAAGTCGACCCCCATACGACCCCCCCCTTTGAGCCACCAAAGATACGACCCCCTCNATGTGTGTTTGTCGGTTGGATCGTGAGATATAAGCGATAACCAACAAACACACAAACAGATGAGTTTTACTATATAGTGATAAGTAGTTTTGTACTGGAGAGGGCTGCCTAGTACATGTCGTCCTCGCAGTTTTTCAACTATTCCCTCGAGAATTAGAGTGTTTCATAACCTATCGATTGGGTGGGGTTTTGGGCAGGGTCAGACAGGCATTAGCCAATAGGAGACCGACGACGCAACGGTGGCTGCATCGGGAAGCGCTATACTCCTCGACAAGCATGAAAGCAGCCATTATTCTTTGTGTACCTTGAAACTTGCAATATGGCACAACTGCTGTAAATGTGATATGTCTACGAATTGGTCGATCACATGGAATCCTGTAAAAGGCAAAGTATAATAAAATGTTCAACCCACTTGAAAAAGTGTCCAACCCACTCATTCCTCCTTTCAAAAGCACGGAAATTTTCACCGCTGAAGTAAGTCATTTCCGGTGTATCGGTTCCTAGAGAGTCAACAGCAAGCAGAACAAAAAGAATTGCACACCTACTTTGAGAGATTCTATCGTGGAGGCTGTGTACTCTATGTGGACATTTTAGTATCCGTCCGCGCCAGTTTACGCGGTTCGCTCACATGCACAAGCGAGTGTGCACACGTATACGTGGCGGGATCCACCAGTGTCACCGGAGCGCGATAAGGCGCATGGAAGACAATACCTCGTTTTCGTGGATTTCTCGCACGTTTCCCGGTGTTTCACCCTTAGATATGAGCTCTACGTCCACTAAAATCCAGGAAATGGCAAAATTTCTCACAATAAGATCCCTGTGAGCGCTGCCTTTGAGGCAACGGATTTCAAAGAACCTTCTGAAATTTCCCTCAGTTTTTTACGAGAAAAAAATGAAGAGATGCTACGAGTTCAAAGGTTCTAAAGTGCGTCAGTCTTTCGCATGACGTCATTGGTCCAAATCGGCAGCCGCCGCAATGCACTTAGTGGCGCTGACACATAGTTGTTTAGCGAATTCGCGGTTCTATAGTGGCTGTGGATTCTTTTACTAGCCAGTGCACCACAATTCCTGTTGCGTATTCTATAAGAGGAGTTTTTTTTTTTTTGAAAAAAAGGGGGAGAACTCCTATAAGGAAGCTACTAGAGGCTAATTGAGTACGTGTTTCTGCTTGGTGCATGAATTCTTACGGTTAGGGTAATGGAAGATTTAAGAGTTTCTCAGGGCTCGAGAAACTTTTGGCGCACCTTTGAGTGCAAAAATAAATAAATAAATAAATAAAATAAAAAAATACACATTGCAGCAGTTTTTCAAGTAGGCCTCGAGTCAAAACTAGATTTCATTTCGATCGGCTGTGCAGGCCTCTTATATTTCCCTTGTTACTTGTAGCCATATCCACAAGTGTGGAGCACTGTATGCGGAAATAGGGCGTGGCCCCTGATCAGGGTCAAGCATGATGATGGTAAAAAGTCGACCCCCATACGACCCCCCCCTTTGAGCCACCAAAGATACGACCCCCTCCTTTGCACACAAATTTCCTTCTCGGTAATCAATCGGCAGTGCCCCGCCTTTGTGAAGACACAACTGCACAACCGATAAAAAGTCATTCTATGGGTGAGCAAGTCAAATTTTAGGCTGAAATTTTTGCACGTCGGTACTGAAAGTCCTACCCAGTCCTGCAGGCCGGTAAAAAGTCATTTTATGGACACTACCCAATAGTGCTTTACCGCCACAGTTTCAGGTCTCCAGGCTTTAAGGGGAAAGATTCAGCACAGGAATTACGGAGATGAGGAATCGTCGATAAAAATGGCCTTTTTATCGGGTTTTTATCGACGGAGTTGAATCGCGACGGAGGCAATAGCAGAAAAACGAGCAACACAGCCTGAAAGCACAAACCTTCTACTATTCAGAACCGAGAAAAAATCGGCACCTCATCGGGCTTGCCTTCCTGCTATTCGCGTTCATCTACAACCATGCCTCTGAGCAAGGCAAAATTTTTGCCAAAAATATTTGCTTGAATGTACTGCCAGTCCTGTCCAGTCCTGCGAGCCGATAAAATGCCATTCTATGGACCTAACCCAACTGTGTTTTACCCCAGAGTTTCAGGTCTCCAGGTTCAAGGGGAAAGATTCGGCACAGGAATTACGGAGATGAGGAATCGTCGATAAAAATGGCCTTTTTATCGGGTTTTTATCGACGGAGTTGAATCGCGACGGAGGCAATAGCAGAAAAACCAGCAACACAGCCTGAAAGCACAAACCTTCTACTATTCAGAACCGAGAAAAAATCGGCACCTCATAGGGCTTGCCTTCCTGCTATTCGCGTTCATCTACAACCATGCCTCTGAGCAAGGCAAAATTTTTGCCAAAAATATTTGCCTGAATGTACTGCCAGTCCTGTCCAGTCCTGCGAACCGATAAAATGCCGTTCTATGGATCTAACCCAGCTGTGTTTTACCCCAGAGTTTCAGGTCTCCAGGCTCAAGGGGAAAGATTCGGCACAGGAATTACGGAGATGAGGAATCGTCGATAAAAATGACCTTTTTTCCATGTTTTTATCGACGGAGTTGAATCGCGGTGGAAGCAGCTGTGGAAAAACGAGCTGCACAGCCTGAAAGCGCAAACCTTCGACTATTAAAAACCTGAAAAAAATTGGGACCTCAATGGGCCAGCTCCTCTGATATTCGTGCCCGTTTATTATAGCAGCAAAGGTAGTAGCCACCGCGTACATGTCAAGGGTTCGATCCCCTCACAGTCGAGAATTTTTGGAAAACGTTGAAATGTACGCGGTGGCCAAAAAACGTGCATTAACTATGTAATGTTGCTTACGTAACTAATGAGGCTGAGAACACATCAAGAAAAAACATCTACATATGTACATCTACATCATCTACATGGTGAAGGGTTCGATCCCTACTGAGGCTAAAATTTTTGCTGAGGGTTAAAGCGTGGGCGGTGAGCGAATTTCAGCCTGAAAGCGTCCGTACAGAGTTTCTAAACGAAATACCTTCGTATTCGTCACGAAAAACAACCATACACATCATCGACATGGTCAAGGGTTCGATCCCCTCCAAGGCTAGAACTTTTGCATGGCGTAAAATGGCACGCGCTTGTAGTAGGTTCGAGAAGATCTACCGTAAGGCACGAAATAACTGTTTATAGGCCTGCAGGACTGGGTAAGACTTTTAGTACGGACGTGCGAAAATTTCAGCGTAAAATTTAGATTCGTTTAGAGGCATGGTTGTAGTCGGACACGAATATCAGAGGACCTGGCCCGTTGAGGTCCCAATTTTTTCCAGGTTTTTAATAGTCGAAGGTTTGCGCTTTCAGGCTGTGCAGCTCGTTTTTC
>JARK01001452.1:205367-223239 GCA_000688135.1 Ancylostoma ceylanicum | reverse complement strand
TAACTGCGTACCCCTCCTCTTTCCCCACTCCCCGTACGACCCTCCCCCCTTGATAATTTATCGACACACGCTTGACCCTGCCCCTGATGCATGATTGGTGCATTCAGAAATTTCTTCATACCGTTCTATGTCAATTTTTACCCCATTTCCTCGAAGTTGAACTATGCGCCAACAAATTTGATCGCTTAAAAAGGACACCTTCAAAGTGTAGATAAGTTTTAGAATTCACCAATCGCACCAGTGCAGTACCGCCCCCTGCGATGTGACACACCCACCATTCATATATCATTGGGCTCTTAGGTTGTGCCAGCTCTTCGACAATTTAAAATAATTTTCATGGAAACGATGCGTATCTATCACCACGCAGGATCGCACCTCATTGCGCATGCCTTTGTATTCCCCTTCAGGCGGCAGTGACGATCGCAGCGATTGTCGGCGCTTGCTGCGATTTTCAATGACAGAAGAGATCGTGTGACAAGTTTGCAGAGATAAAAACTTGTTTCTATACTCTGTTCCACTGTGGAAAATAGTCAGTGAGATTTCGGACAGGAAAAGACCACAGGAGAATGCGCAGCAACTGGAGAGGACGGCTAGAAGGGCAGGTGCAGGGGTACGCAGTTATGGTCGCTCTTGGGAAAGGTACGTATTCATTGCCATATTTTATAGCTGAATCTCTTTCACTTGGCCCTCGCATTTCCGATCGTTACGATCGTAGTGATTTCTCACGAAGTCTGTGGTTACCTACACGGCGGACTACATAGCAGTCGATCGCAGACGCATCGCGATATCGCGCCGTTCGCGCAGTGTTTCACAGTGCGATATCGCGCTCTTCCTAAAATTCATTATGGCTCTTTCACGTGACTTTGGTGCTCATACCACGAAGCACTAAGATGCACTACAGCGAAACGCTGACAACCACATTATCCACTTTATCTCCATCGAAATAAATAAATATACAATATTTACAAATAAAACACTGCTATCGCGATCATACTACTCATGGAATAAAAACTAAAAAAGAAAACAGCACCGAAAACAGAATCTCCAGAGAGGCGAGAAAATTATTGTTTGTAAGTTATTAGCACGAATTAAACTCAATAAATCAATACATCGATCAGACCTCCTATAGTACTCGTACATATATGATCAAGATAATATCAATGATACCAAATTTTTGGTTCCTTTGCGGCCCGTACAACGTGATCTACGAGATACGAGAAATTGTGAGATCATTAGGAAAAGAAAGCTACCAGTGTGCATTAGTAGAAAGTAGGGTAGAGCGCAGACGACCAGAGTGCGAGAAGTTTCCTATTGGTTGAAAATAACCATTGCGCGATTTATTGCACAGCGACCGCAAAATTTTTCCCTACGATGCTATACGATGTTATCATCTCAACTACCAAAAACTAATAGTAGGTCCTATTGCAAATTTTCCACTGCTTGGCCATAAGGAACGAAAAGTTTTTGGAACGGACCAATGGTGAGCGTAGGCCACGCCCACCCACGATTCCTAGCTTGTGATTGGCTGGACAAAAAAATGATGCAACGGTGCGTTTCCGCGCCTCTATCGTTCCAAATCAGTGGAAAACTTACAAATTACAATCTCAAGGATGTCTTTGACATAATATCCACATAAAAATCAATAAATCTAATCAATACATCAACAATATCTCTATGGAGCACATTCGGGCGCTGGTGTCGGATAGCAGTTCGGCATATACGGATAATAATAAGGGAACGATGAATAGAATGAATTTTGGTAGTAATTATACCACTGCATAGGAAACTGTGGCTCATTACTCCTAGGCCGACTCGGATCGCTACTAGCGGCCCATGGAAACAAGAAAGGGCTTCCGGCAGCCGGCATGCCCTCATATTTCGGCTTCATCTCCGCTGACATCGGGGAGATCCTCTTCGGTGATGGCTCACTGTAGGTGGGGCTTATCGATGTGCGTTTGCGATCTCTCTCGGATCCTTCCCGAAATCCTTTGGCGAATGGGTTGTGGCAGATTTTCAGCTGGGTGACCTCGTTGTTTTGGTAGGCGGTTACGGCGATGAATTCGGTGTAATCGAATCTGAAACGAGGGAAATCGGAATTTCCGACGGTAAGAAATGCAAAAGCTAATCTGTTCAAAAATGTTCTGGATTGGTTTTCGTTCAGAATTTTAGTCATGGAGCACACCATGTGAGCTATGTGACCGTGGCTGCGTTCCTCGTGCGAAAAAAAGGGGCGTTGCTGCTGTTGTATGATTGGTGCATTTAACTCTTATTGTCTTTGAAGTTACCTTATTCAATATTCGTAGGTGTTACACACAATGTTAGCACAAATTCTAGCGTGAATCTAGGACGCGTGCACACCAAGGAAATAGGTGACTGGATCCACCAAACATGCAGCAGTAGTACCGCCCCCTCCCCCTCACGGTGTAAAATATGAATTCGACCAATTCCTGCTGGATTTCTGTCACGTTTGCGACTATGATGCGGAACAAATGCCATAATGAACTACACTTTGAGATCTCCACCTAACCAGATAAAACATATGGAACTCCTCTCCAAAAATTGGATGACATTAACCACTACTGCACTAGAAATAAGTTTTGAATTACCATCTATTCAAAATCTATTCTATTCAAAATTTCGCTCGGTTATTATCTCAGAGTAGCATTACCAACCTGACTGCAGCGACAAGACAAGACGGATCCAATGCTGGCGTGTTCTGATCCATCCACATTATGGAATTCGGCATATGGTAAATGTACAGCACGGGAATGTACTTGTGCATCGACTGGAGGACAACCTTAAACAGTCATTCATAAGCCAAGAATTGTTTAAAAAATATGTAATATATAAATTGGACCATACACATACACTGTTTTATGCGTTAACGATTGAGAAACCTTAAAATGGAACTTACAAAAAACCCCTGACTAGTCTAGCATAACCTCACATTCTCTGTTACCGAGGTCTTCACGATAGACTTCACAAGGCAACGGGAAGCCTTTATATTCTGCATTTATCCAAAAGCCCATACACCTCACATTTTTAAGGAATTAACTTCCTAGTGACTATAGGATTTTCCTTGACAATGGTGGTCCAGGTTATCTAAAAATCATAAACAAATGTTATCGGAAAACTTAGCTGTAAGGGAGTTTAAGGTAGGTAGGACCATGTAAATATAATAGGAAAATTTTCTGAAGTAAGATTTCTTGATAGTTAAGTTTGCAAAAAAGTTTCAATAGGAAAGATAGTTTAAGAGAAGACATAAAGAAATAGAACGCAGGAAAATTTGCAGCAACAGGATATGGAAGCGAGAACTGTAGGCAACATGCACTAATACTCATGTACTGTCGCGTCTGAAACAGACCGTAAATCTCTGGGAATTATTTAAAGTTTGTTTTTTCTTAAATGCTCCATGGACACTGGTCACCAACTATCATGCCAAAGGTAATTTATATCTATCTGTATCCTCTTGAACAAGACTTCCCAAGCATACCCTTCCATCCATCGACTATTCTATCCTATTTGACTTCGATTTTAACCATCGGATTCTCAGCTGGACATGCCTCTTTTCGGTAGAGGTACCTTCTCCGAGACAACTTAGAACCAGCATCTACCACATTTTAAAACGTTGAGGTGTAATTACCGTCAACACAACCACACGTGACCTTATCAGGTGAAGGTCTAATTAGGAAACAATCCGGGCCCTCCTATCTACAAGGATTTAGATCTTATCCAAATGATAGGATTTTGTTATTTGTATTCACGGAATCCACATAGTACGTCAACAACGAAATATAATTCTACTCTTTTCAACGTAGAGCAATATAGGCATGGAGGTAGACAGCTGACTCTGGTTTTTCAAAACGGGATGTGCCTCGAAATGTGAATTTGATAATGCTGATCTCGAATTTCTCTCCGTTTCTGTTGAAAGCAAATACACGCAGTTCCCACTTCCATCTACCGAAACCCTAGGTAAATGCCGTTGCGCTGCAAAATCGATGCAAAATTCGTGATCAGCAGATCGAATACCTCCGTTTCCGCGCCGCAAAATTTCAAAGGGAAAAAATGCCTGGTTACGCCGGTTTTTCCAAAGAGTAAGTATTCGTCCGAGTCGCAGTGAGGGGAGTCAGATGATGTCGTGGCCCAATGCAGAGTTTTATGAATTTTTCCATGTTTCCGAGGGTGAATTAGTACAATTAACTCCATGTAGCCTTTTCCTTGGAACCATAAGCAGGGCAGTAAGGAAGTTGCCAAATTTCTGAAGTATTCATGGTAGAGAAAACGGGAATCCCTTAAATGTGCACGAATTGGCAGCTATCCCTTGGATAAACTTGTTTCATTGAAAACCCATTACAGTTCATACTTCAAAGTCAGCTTCTAATGCCACTATTATTTCAGGGACAAACTATTTTAAAACCCTCAAAGGTACAGTACCTCTCACCAACAACCTCCACCTTTCATGCTTTTACCCCAAACAATGCACCACTTACACGTATTGACCTTGTTACAAGACCTCCAAGTGACCACGAGTACTGTAGAGAGTGAGTAAACCGCTGTGAATTTACCCAATGGCATAGTTGCCGGCTAATCGGCTATTTTGCCGGTGGCAACATCAAAATGCGGGGACAATGGACCACAATGGTATGGGAATGTGCACGTCGCCCCGGTAGTAAGTTCAGGCGCAGCGATCGTGACGGATTTGTCAGGATTTGTCAAAATATTAACTGATGGATTACGACTAGGCACACGCACGTGCCTGAAGTGCGCTAAAAGCGTGCTGCAGAACTTCGAAATTACAGTAAACTAAAAATTGGAAAAAAAACTAACGTGAAATGGATCGTTATCCAGCTGATTATTGGTGACTTTGACTCTGTCGAACGACACAGTCTTGTTCATCCATGATCTTCCAGTGTCCACAGCTCCATCGTGGTGTGGGATACTGCGCGATGTGGTGCATAGCTCACCTTTCCCGTTTGTGGACCACTCACCGGCACTGAATTTGTACCTGAAAATAAGGGAAATATTTGAATAAAAGGAATCATATTAAAAAAATTGAAGATAAAAAGGTAAGTGAGATAAATTAAAAATAAGTGAGAAAAATGCGAGTGATTCAATGGATATTGGTCACCCGAGGGAAAACTTACCTCATATCGTCTACCCGCTCTATTCGCAACATAACCGCATAGGGCTCATCTGGCTTCATTCCAAATAACTTGTATTCGATTTTCGGGAAGATTTTTCTGCAAAAATTCGTCTCGCTATCAGAAGGGGGAACATAAGATGAGATAAAATAAAATCAGTTTTTCTTTTCAGCATATTTTTTTTCAACATTCTGCTTAGTACCAGTTTCCATAGCCATATCCAGAGCATTATGGCTCCTGTAGGACAATTGAAAAATCTTAATGCTGAGAGTACACTTGTAATAGCTGGATATCTCCTAGCATAGGGCCTTAGGTATGCGATGAGGTTCTACCGCCGGGCCGCCCACTGCGCGAATAATGGAATCGCCGCGATTTCGTAGTGAGCACAAACTGCTAAAACAATACCCATGCTTCGAGCATTTTCTTGATAACGACTTTTCGACTGTAGTGACAGCATTACCAATGAGAATAATGCTACATGGTATGGTTATCGCAGGTTATAAACACATGTGAAAATTACTACGTATTGCAGAATCGCACCGTGACAGAATCGCTGTTGCTACCAGGGTACTCTACACCTGATGCTCTTCAGCCTTATTTTCAGGTTTTTGTTTGTTTTCAGCACTACTGTTTTTAAACAAACGCCTACATTTTGATTATCCACACTCCTCGAAAAGATGGACGCATTCCCTGACTGCGGAATCGCGGCGGGACCTGGACGATGATGCAGAGAGAACAAGTGAGAGGGTTGAGTAGGTCCCACCGCGATTCTGCAGCCGCGACGCTGTGAAACCGCAGGTGCCATCCGTCTATCTTTTCGACAAGGACTGTACATCGAAAATGATCAGGAATTTGTTGGCGGAGACCGGTGGAAAGTGGATCTCACTCTCATTGATTTGAATGTTTTTACAACTAGCGGATGATGTCTCAACGCCTAGCAAGAACTGCACTGCTTCTTCTCTCCCCTTCCCCGCCCCCCCCCCCCCCACGCTTCCTTCCTCATTCTGGCCTGCGATCATCCACCTTGGCCGGCATTCTGCAGCCAACATAATTCACGGATTCTTACAATGGATGCGAGAAGAAATCAAGAAAAAATAAAACTTAAGTGAGAACTTTTCAAGTAGGTGGGTTAACGATGAAAGCGAATTCCTTTTATCTGTATATGACAATTCATAGGATTATAAACGAGGTTCACAAATAACGCATACTTTTTTCTGCTGCAGCCAGTACATTGAAAAGTTCTCATGCAGGCCCTATGCTCTTCCCTTCTGTGAACAGAACGTTACAAGTATCATTAAGGATCTCCGCTGGGGTACAATTTGTGCTCGAGGAGACTAAAAATAACATTTAGATCGCTTGTAGGAATCAATAGGTCTTATCAATAGGATGGCTCCAATTTTATTTTTGCTGAAGGAGAGTGAAATGAGATAAGAAAAATCAAGGATAAACGCAGGAATTTTCAAATTTTTCTGCACTCTAAGCTTAGATGGAATACAGTAGCACTCCTGCGAGAACAAAGAACCTACCGTCCGCCCTTAGTGACTATCATCTCAGTGGTGTGCTTATGAAACTTCCGCCACAGATTTTCTGTCGTTAGCGTGGCGCTGACCGTCGATGGATAAGAATGCTCCATCTGCAAGCGAGTAGAAAATAGAAAATATTTGGCCACGAAAACTTACACACTTAAAGGCAGCACCCACGGAGATTTTTGGGTCGGAGATTTCGCTGTTTTCCGAAGTTTTCAGGGACGATGAGCTTCTACGCAACGATGGAACAGCGTGAAACACGCCGGAAGACGGGAAATGAAGGCGCTGTTTTCCAAGCGTCCACAGCGCGGACGAGTTTTCCGTTGAGGGCATACGCGAGTAAAGCCACGAAATCTTGTGAATAGTGCGCATTTTATACACTACATTGTACGCTTTTCCATACCCTACACTATACAGAGCGCTAGAACACGCGATGCATACCAAATCAATAGCGTTAACTGGCGCGGTGGACATTAAAATGGCCATGCTTGCATCCGTGTCCACGGCAGTATCTCCGCATGTAGGTGGCTATTCTTTGTGTTCGACATACCGTTGTGATTTACTAGCAGCCGGCTATACTGTAAGCGACTCAACTCGAAGGTGAAATTTTCCGTGGGTGCTGCCTTTAAAGTTCATGGAGTGGACAGCAAGTAAAGTTTAAACAACAAGTAATAATGAGGTGAGAGTAGACGATCGCAATAGCATGATAATATATACTTCATGACACTCGGAAGTAACTAATTACCATATCGGCTCTTCCATCTATCCACGCCTCTATGTTTCGGCCACGCCCATTGCCAGAGGTATGGATGGGTAGGCGCAGAAAGGATGCGCAATGAGCACAATTACCGGGAAGAGTTTGAGATTCAGAAAAAATCGAAATGAAGAGAACCTTGAGCAGCTACCAGGACCACCCACGACTCAAAAGATGGTCTCAAAAAATAAACATAGCAGCACTGTGATCTACTACGTATGTAGCACAAAAGGGACTTAAATTCCGTAAAACTATGGATTTTTTTTGGCCACAGAGTGGAAAAAGGCATCTCGGAGCAGCTGACTTGACTTTAGCCACAGGTCAGCAGCTAGTGATCCGAAAGGTTCCTCACCGCAGGGGTGCAGCTGCGAAAATAAACACCTGCTACTAGTAAACCGTTCTCACTTAGCGGCTCCTCGCAGTAAATGTGTGGAAAATCCCCCCTCCCCCCCCCAACCAAAATATCTGTAGCAGCACCTATGAACATAAATTTTTGGTGCATAAACATTCCAGGGGGAAATATGTAGTGAACTGCTCAAAGTTCTGAACTTTAGAGTTACACTTAAAAAAATGCGTATGCCTGCCCGAGCACCTCTTCTCAGCCAGTGGCAAAAAAAAATTGTCTAGGAAATTGCACGGATTTACCACATTTTTTTAAAACTGAAATATTCCGGATGAGCCAGAAACTTAGGACCTTCCCGGAATCCTCCTCATCGACTTTTTCCGAAAATAGAACGAAGTTCCATGTCCACAATTTCCCGAAAATTCCGAGGCACATGTACAGTATAGTGGTTTCTGGTCAGGAGCGGAACAAAATATTATCTTTTTTTTTCGAGACCAACCCTAATCGTGCTATGGACGTGTTATTCTGCCACATCAACATTTGTCTATCCTATGTGATCTATAATTTTTTCCAGCCTGCTTTCTGAATTATGTTCGGGCACGTTCGAAATCCCGGAATCTACTAGGATACCTGTTCAGCACCCTCTCCCCTTTTCTTTTTGGGAAGAAGCAGCTACTCAGGAAGGAAATTATTTGCTTACCCAAATATTTAGAACAATTTCTGCAAAAAAAAATCTCGGAATTCTCTGAGTAATACGGTCCAGAAGTTACCTTGATTTCATCAAAGATTCAACTTGTTCATTTCAAACAGAAAAAGACATCTATGATTAAGAAACATACACTGAGAAAGCAAAGCAACCAAACACTGAGCTAAAAGCCGAACGACGAGATGCTGGAGGAGAGTACCGATGACGACTTCGAATAATTTCTGAGACACTGAGTGCTATTTGCATAGTTAATTATGAATCTAATGGTGTAGAACTTCCCTTTTCCAATGAAAAAATGCCACCAGTTTTTTCTTTTCAGAGCCTATCCAAAAATATAGTTGCTCGACTGTGTACATAGTGACAACTATCAATGTGGAAGCAGAGTCAAAATATTAGGTACGATATTGGGCTTTTGCAGTGCTTTCGGAGAGTTTGTTGTTAGTTCAGCTGGATTAGAATGCTTGCACCCCCCCCCCCCTCCCCCTCCTGAAGCAGTAATTCAATTTTTCCTTCCCTCAATAATTATAAGACCAATCCTATTGCGCTCGCTTAACCTTTGAGCCGCTAGAGGTAATTTCTTTTATACCTATACTTGGATCGCCTAGTGAAATTACATGCGNCCCCCCCCCCCCCCTCTCCCTCCTGAAGCAGTAATTCAATTTTTCCTTCCCTCAATAATTATAAGACCAATCCTATTGCGCTCGCTTAACCTTTGAGCCGCTAGAGGTAATTTCTTTTATACCTATACTTGGATCGCCTAGTGAAATTACATGCGACAAATACGATTATATTTTTCATCCAAACTGAAAAACGCGGAAAAAAAGTTGTATGCATCTTCTCTGAACCAAAAAATACGTGAAAATATTTCCGCAGCTTAGACCTTTGAAAAAATTGGTGCGAACTACAGAAAGCGAGTGCTAAAAGGGATAACTAAACATTTTAAGAAAAAAATCATGCGCTCAACCAATGGCAGTCAAGCCACGCCTATCGACACCCGAGGACAGCGACTACTAGTCGCTAGGGTGTAAACTACCGGAAAACAGGCGATTCTCACATATGAGCCACAGAAAACGAGCTATTGCTCACACATGATTAGTGTAATTAGCTGTGGAAACATACTTGTTATCACATGACATGGCTACCGGACATTGGAATAAGATGGTTACTGTAAATAATTTCTGTAGGTTCAACAACCAACTAGGCAATTTTTTCTAGAAGAAATTGACACGGCAAAAAATTGCAATTTCCAAAAATTTCCTAGTTCTACTATTAACTCGAGTTTTTAGTATTAACAGTTAACACAGCGCAAAAGTAAAATATTCTGAAAAAAAAACGAAAATAATCATTTTTCCCAAGACTTGCTCAAGTCACATGCTTGGAATGGATGCATAATTGGGATTACCCAGGGTAAACGCGTTGGCTATTACGGTGGGTAAATTTGTGTGGTGTTGAACCGTTTACCCTGGCTAATCTCATTGATGGATGCGGCCCCCGTTGTGTATTAGCGTTCTGCTCCTCATTTGTAGATAAAAGGAACTTTGGCAGAAAAAATTCCCCCTCTCCCGCCAAAAAAACTGCTGCCCTGCTCGCACATAATAATTACTGTTAATGTATTGTAAAAGCTAAAACGGCATCGAAGGACAATACGTCATTGCACTGCAGAAAACGAAAGTCGCGCCGCATAACCTTTGCAGCGCGGTTGACCAACCAGACGCCGTGGTTCTTAGAAAGTAAGCAGAATGTGATGGCAAGAACGGGAAGACACAGTACTCAACGGGTTATAGTCTAAAGAAACTTAAATTTCACCGTTAAAGCATTGAAGAATGTCCGTAGGATATGAATATTCCAGTCATGTTCGAATTTCAACAATTTCGCATATTCTCCCAATTTTCTGGAGAATTAAACAAATGCCGTAGTTAGACAAAGAGGCAGAAATATTGAAAAGAATGCTAGTGTTCGCTCATCCGGAAACCTCAAGCAAGCCTCTTAGCGCAGTAAACATGCATTTTTGAAGATTACGGCCCTTTTTTCTTGGTGATAGAAGTTTTTGGGCTACGAGGCAAGGCGCTCACGTCACATGCATCAAAATCATAGAAGTTCTACTCCAAAAGTGTTTTCTGGATTCATGGAAAGCGGTAAAATATTATATTTGCAACTACAGTGGTGGTGTGCATCATTGAGATTACCCTGGCTAGACGTTTTACCAGAACAAATTCACCCATTTACAACATGGGCTTTGACATGTTTACCCTGGGTAGTTTCAGTGACGGTTCCAGGCCAAAAAAGTGATAATTAAACAAGTCACAAACTGTTGTTAAATAAGAAAAGCATGAAGAATAGCAGCCACACTCAAAAAAGGCTACAAATGCTGGAAAAAAGATATATTTCCACGAGAGAAATAGGGGTGCAAGGAAATACAAGCCTTCCAGGGTTAGAAGCATAGGGGTTAATGTAGTAAAATAATGTAGAGAGTAATGCATGAGAACATGGATGAAGCGAACAACACAGCAGAGCATCGCCCCTATCGATGTGTTGGCGTCATTGATCCATTGGCCATAGGTTCCGACAGCCTTTTTGATCTCCCCGATCACGCGATGGTCACGACAGTCCCGACAGGGTCATTCTGAAGCCTCAGGGATAAATCGAGGTCGCGTGGCCTTGCGGGGTCTTCGTACATGCTAAAAAGCTATTGGGTAATGGTAATTATCGAACGATTCCATGACCAAGTGTGGTTTTGATCTACTGGTCGATAAATCGTCGCATTCATCTCATGATTTGCTGAGAATCCATTAGTAGGGCATTTTATACTAGAGGCGTGCGTTAGAAGTGCGTGCGTGCATGTGATGAAGGATAAGTCCAGTTGCAGCCCTGACGCGGCTCAGACGCACGCGCTTGCGGTCTCGTAGCGGTCGCTCACTTGGAAAATAATTCGCAAACGTATGCGTGCGCCGAACGCGCGACTGACGCACGCACTTTGCATAAATGGCCTTATTTCAGTGCTGTTAACTTCCATGGTAGCTTTAAACGGCTAAATGGAAGTGTTCCTGGGTGTGTGAGTCAGTGATACTACAAGAAATATCAAAGATTAATAAAATTGAATAAATGTAGAATAAATAGCTTTATAACTTCTTCAGGCATTAATTTTTCAAAACTTGTAAAATAAACCCTCTTCTTATTTGAAATAATACAGCATTCAAATGAACTACGTCAATTGTAGCGCTACGCCTTCGCCTCCACCACGTTTATAGTTAGAACCTACTTGCAGCGTGAAATCGCTGAATTTTCACGCAACCTATCTACTCTTGTTTATAATTAACAACAACCTAAAAAGATGTTCTGATGAGATATCAGGTGATAAACATCCATTGGCAGAGTGTTATTTCCTGGGGGATGAGGTGACCCGTCTTGCAAAAGCGTCGGCCGACCTTTGTCTGTACCGACTGCGACTGAGGCTGTGGGCTCTTAGCCGTAGGGCACGGTGGCGGGTCTTGTAATCCAAGGCTCTGAACTCTTTGATGTTCCGCGTGGTTTTAGTGCATTTTGCGGACTATTCTTTAAATAAATAGCTGAAGCAAGTGCAAGGTATTGTTGAATAAAGGCTTAGTATAATAGCTTGAAATGAGCGTGCCCCATCTAGTGAGTTTTCTAAGGGGATATCTTTCAAGCAATGGGTTTGCTACCTTAAATTTCCATACATTTCCGTGATCTTTAAGAATTTAGATTTTCGGAACGTTGAATCCTCATTCCGTTCATAACTGAAGGCTATTTTATCAATATCGAACAGCAGCGCTTCTAGCTTCGAATCTTGGGCATTTTTGGAATTTAATCAGTTTCAGAAGGCTGTACCGCCTTTGTGGTTTGTTTGTGCAGAAATTCGAAGGCCTCGTTAGCTTTACGTGTCTGGTTATTCTTCCAGAGTATCTTTGAATGTTCTTCTCTTCCGTAAATTTCAGTTTTTTTTGAACTTTCATTAGGGGAATTGGTGAAAAATACATCTTGAGATTACACATTTCAACCTGTTTTCATGTCCCTCCTTGTGAGTTGTCATGTTTTAATTCCAACATTTTTAGCATGGTTCATTTGTCAGTTGTTCTAGTGTAAGTCCACAGAGCTACCGGGAGCATCCCATACCTGCACGCTTAGTTTCCAGCAGATGCCAGCACCTACAGTCAAACTGTCATCAGGCTTTGAAATGCCGCTGGTGGGACTTGGCACTTGGCAGAGCAAACCAGGAGAGGTTGGATTTGCGATCATTGATTAAATTTATTTTCAGAAAGAAATAAGAAAACAAAAACGTGGATGATGTTTGTAAATTACCTGATACACAGCAGGCAGAGTCTATTTTGCTAGCCTCTTGTTAGACGTTAATGACAGTTCCTAAAAAGGAGCACGAAAGGCTAGGGTTTATCCTCGGGGCTTGAAAGAAAAAGAAAAGAAAGAAAAACTCCGGGTTTTTGAACGTTTTTGTAGATCTAGTATAGCTGTTACCCACCCATTGCACCATGCCTGGTGTAACCGCGCTGCGTGAGCGACGCGTTGCGTGTCACCTCTGCGCATTACCCGAGTTAATGCTACTGGAACTTCTGGATAATAGAGAGTAGCACATAACTATGATTAGCAAAAATCCCACGTTTTTTCAACAGACAATAAAACGAATATATGATCTTCGAAAGCTCTTTTCTGGAAAAAGTAGGAGAAAATCCGAGTCATAGTCGCATCCATTGCGGATACTTTAGGTGGGGAAGGCAGTGGAGGCGGCGCTCAAAGCTGGCTATACTCACATCGACTGTGCGTGGATATACGGTAATCAGGTGGAGATTGGTGAAGTATTGAAGAAATTGTTCTCATCCACACATAAAGTAAGAGTTCCATTATTCTTTGCTGTTCGGCTACTAGCGAACTTTCCTTCTTGATAATGGTCGCTGCATTTAGAGAGAAGACATTTTTATCACGTCAAAGGTTTGGAACACTTTCCACTCGGCTGCTGGTTGTAAGGTGAGGACGTTTCCGGAATTTGGGAATTTCACACTTCTGGGAAATTCTTCGTGTTATAGAAAAATGTGGAGGAGATCCTGACACAACTTCAATTGAAATATATTGATCTCATGTTGATTCATTGGCCAGGTGGCTATGAAGAAGGGACAGATCCGCTGCCGAAGGTGCGCCCAAGCCTCGTTGCTTCACTGATTTTTCCTGCAATCTTGCCTTTGTGACGATATTGATTTTTTGACCGCTATCGATTTTCTATTAGCCGGCTTAGCTATTTAGTTCAGAGACCCGGGTCGGATAAGTATAAGTATTCAAACGAGGATTATATCACAACATGGAAAGTTTTGGAAGGTTTTGTGAAGGAAGGAAAGGTGATTTTTCGTGGAATTTTCTCGGACATGTTTGTTTACAAACTCGATGAGAAGCATTTTCTCGTTAGAAAACTACTCCTTTGACAGTTGGTTTAACTGAGATTGAAGTTAGATGTGCGCGCCAGCCCCGCGTCAGACGCACGCGCGCATTTGCGAAGGATTTTACATGAAGACCGCTCACCGCGGCATGAAAACAGTAAATGGAGATGATGTGCGACCACCTCAGCGACCCCATCGCATGCATCACATCTGTGTCAGAGCTCTAGTTCTATGCTTCGTTGTAAAGCCACATGTGCGACGAACCTAGTATAAACTGTCATGTAGCCGCACGCATGGCGCGCGCACGCAGCTGATCATTTATTGCCCTAATCACTAAGGAATGAATTCGTCGTTGTGATGGCAATGCTGGTTGCTACACTTCTTGAGAACTTCGACATCGACTTTCCAGATACGTTCCATTGGCATCTCAAACTTCAATCATAAGCAAATCGATAGGGTCATTGCTAACTCGACTATCAAACCAGCTGTTCACCAGGTAACAAAGATGTTAAGTGGATGTAAATTCTTCAATCGACCCGAAAATTACAATTCAGGTTGAATGCCATCCTTATCTCCAGCAGAAAAAGTTGAGAGCCTATTGCAAGGAGAAAGGAATTGCAGTTACTGCATATAGGCAAGTGTTGTTTCTCTGTTGAGGTCTGCATGTGGACCCTGTACAACATTTTTGTCACGAATCGCTCCGAAGGAAGCCTGGGCAACGCACCCACTTTCTGCTATTGTTGGACAACGTTGTTGTCGCGAAGAGATCGTTCCAGTTCAAAGGAAGCCGGGGGCAGTCAGATCGCGCCCAATTCAGCTACGATCCGAATTTGGCAACATCCGATATATCGGCTATCGTCGGTTTCGGCGTCTGGGTGGCTCAGTTTTTTCGGCTGCGAGAGTCGTCTGTCTGGTGCGGTCTCTCTCGATCAGTTTCCCTGTTGGCCGCAATTTTTGTTGCATTTTATAATGCCGTTATGTCTACTTTACTCTCTTCTTTTCGTTACATTTTGGTTAATGAGACCAGGTGATGGTGCCTTCTTGTTGGTATAGCACATTGGGCTGGTGACGGCCTCACCTCTCTCACATTTTATGTTGATCGCTGGCTAACGATACTGTCTTCATATACTTCACCGCTCACCAAAATTATTACACTTAATGTCAGTACCGGATTGAAATCATTTTGATCTCTTTCTAGCCCCAACCTCGTCGCAGATTTTTGCAGCCATCATCTTGCCTATGATTCCACTTCCTGTTCAGTGTTTTTGGCGTTGAGTGTTCAAGCAGGCCCATTGGTCTTTTGATCAGCAACAATTATTTATGGAAAGAGAAGTGTTGCAGTATGGTGCTGTTGCGAACTCCCATTTGATACTATGCATTGACCAGCTAACTATGAGCGCTTCTTTGTTAGTGTTTATTCAGTAAGCTTTCGGCATTGAGCACCTTCTTCACACACTCTTCTTCACACCTTCTTAATACAATAAACCAGAATACTTACAAGTTTAGCAGTTATTTACATGTGAGACAAACCGATCACAACGGGAGGAGGACGAAAAGTAAGAATACACAATACAATACAAAAAAACACAACAAAATCCACAATAAGTACACAATGTACAAATAAGCTGGACAATGATAAGTATCGTAAACAACTAGAAAACCCAGATCAGTGGAGCGGTTGTTGTCAAGCAATGAGTGATAATGTCTCAGCCAGCTCAGTAGAAGTGTCTCTCGCAATGCTGTTATTTCTTCACTATTGGTCCAGTCTTAGAGCAATAATCGTGGTAATCATTCGTTTCCTCTCAAAGATATGTGTCCAGAAGCACTAAATTCGTTAGTACTAAACCATTCATGAATAAATTGATGTGCGTGAAACGTTTTATGGATGGTATTGAATAATTGGGCTCAAAAGAAGACAGTGCCCATTCCTATTTTACCTTACTGGGCTGGAATTCATGAATGCATGGCCGTGTGAAACCAGCATAGCAAAGTGTTGCATTCTGCGTCTCCTAGCTTTGCGTGGTCTATACGATAAGCAATCGCGCTAACAATCGTTGGTTTGCATGGTTGACGTTTCATGAATCCCAGCCCTGAAAGTTGCCATTCTGTGACGCCTGCTCGGTCACGGTTTAGCGCGTTCGTGTCGGGTCGTGAATTCGGTGCTTAATTATGCCAATGTTCGCAGAAGATATAGTCTGACTAGCACATTTTCTGGAAGGTTGAAAAATTTCATTTACTGCCAGTCTTAGGGCTGTGGCATACTCCACGACGACACCGTCGCTGTGAAGAAAATGAATGAAAATGATGATAACAAAGTGTTACACTTTCTCTGTCTCTCTTATCACACTATTTGCGTCGGATACCATCTTGGTATAGGATCAGTTGCACGAGAGTTTTTGGTGCTGTGAAGCATGCCATATCCCTTACAGAGCCGCATGTGAGGTCAATCAAATTTGATCCACTGCTTAATTTTTACTACTACATAATTTGATATCTCTCGTATTCCGTTTCACATTTTTGACAAAGATGAGATTTCGCTCAAGTTGCACATCTTTTCCAAGGGTTCAAGTTTCCTGCCACAATTCGAATTCTGAGAATTTCGGACCGCTCGGTAGTGGAGACCCGATGGATTGGAATCTTTATTCCAAGCTCAACAAAGATCTTATGGATGAAGTTCCAGTCTCTCTGGCAAAGTTATTGCAACTCAGTATTGCTCCTCTGTTTCTGTCGATGGCTCTCCTTCTGTGGGTGTCTCTGTTTCTGTGGGTGTCTCACCCTGCGGCGCGTTCGGCTGAAAATGTACGAATGAAAATCAATCACCACTAAGCTAATAGTTATTTCTAAGAGATGAAACGTATCGTTTGAGATTCTCTGCACTTGTACATCTATCACTAGCAGTTAGTACTCCCTTGACGGCGCCGGATCGTTTTGAGATTTTTGCTTGAAAAGAACCCCTGTAGCTACGTATTGATCACAGTGATGTAGGTGATTACGGTCAAAACTGCTGAAGAAAAACCCCTTTCCGGGCCGCAATTTTGGAGGGCCTGTGGGCGGGGCGGGGGTGGGGCCACGGAGCTTTCTGAATAATTCGCTTCTGGGAGGGCACCTTTCGAAGAAAATTGAGGTCTTCGTGAGAGTTCCTCAGCCACTCCCTAGAGACTATCCTCCATGAGTGATGAACAAAGAGGTACATGAAGCGGGAACCCTATAGTTATGCCTTGGCTCCGCCCACAAGCTCCCCAAAAATGTTGCTCAAAAAGTGGTGTTCCGGTTGTTTTGCACGGAACCACGTACAGCATCCTAATCAGCAGCCACTGATCTACCATGAATTTTTAATAAAAAGGAGACTACCCTTTTTACACCCCTACCCTTACGCCCATCTAAGCAAGCAAGCTTGTCCAGTTTCCCAGCTGAGTAGTCGAAATGGCAGTGGTACCTCCTCAAATTAACCTGTTTCGAACTCGGCTAGTCTGGACCTGTTAGTTGTTGCAATTCGTTGTCATTTTCAGTATAGCGCATGTTGTTTACCGGCTGATTGATGGGCGGCAAATCATTGTCCTTCTGCGTGAAATACAAAAAGTTCCCCTCTGCATCTCGTGTGGGTGGTCCTCTGTCCCTGCGCGTAATGTAATAGTTCCAGTTCTCCTCAACAGTAACACAGACAAGCATTGTTAGAAGCAAAAACGTTGCCATGGCATTAGAGTTCATCTGAAAGTAAGAGATCATACTTTGCAGCGTGTTGGCTTTGCTCATAAACGCTGCATATCGATCGCTAGCGTCAATGGCGACGAGAGCGCCAGTGTCTGCAATCGATACGCACCAAAACAACTGTCGCAGCTGCAGCGGCGACTTAGAATGCTATACTCCCCGATGAGTGGGTACGACACTGCAAAGACGTGAAAGGCCTATGTTGTTGCCTATACTCAGATTAATAAGCATAAACTGGAAGCAGAAAAAAGGATGTTTTCTCCCCCTCGTATCCATGGATGGCGGTCCGAGGGGT
>JARK01001452.1:171359-196695 GCA_000688135.1 Ancylostoma ceylanicum | reverse complement strand
GGGGGGGGTGAGGAGGGGTTTACTGGCTCAATGTGCTCACCAAGGAACTGTCATGGATGATCAACTCTCCACGTTCTCGTAACTCCTCCATTTGTCTACTATGAGTTTAGCACTTTAGCTCCTGATGTGGTGCTAGGTCATCCCGTGGCGCTATTCTTGAACGTTCACGGGAAGGTTCCGAGCTTTTTGCTCATTTTGAGTGTACCAATTTGCCGACCAAATTGTCACATATCCTGCGAACAACATGTACTAAGCTTTTCAACCGTTGGTAAATGAGAGAGGGTGATTGTTTCAGAGCGTCAATAAGCTGTGGTTTTAAAATGGGGGCGGGGGAGGGGGGGAACAAATAAGCACACATTTTTGTTCTCAAATCAAGCTTGAGTATTTATAATATGACAGGTAGGAGCTTCGAAAACGATAGTTTTGCTGAAAAAGCACCGATAGGAAGCTAGGTTTCGCCTTATCAGCAAGCGAATCATAAAAACAGTCAACATGTTCACAAGTGTCTCGATCTCTGCGTCAGGCCATCTCTAGTCTTGCACCAAAAGAGTGGTGATAAGTGCTTTTATGTGCTATTCTTGTCTGACGGTTTTTTCGGAGCTGATTTAATGGTTATGGTAGTGAAGCTGCACAAAGTCATTTCTGCCTCAAGAGGCCTGGAACAAACCAGTTCATAAATTTATCGTGAATCCCTAATTGCAGGTGTTAATCTCACTGACTGAGTAGTAGGTGGTCACACGAGGACTGAAAGCAGATTCCAATAGTCGAACTCAGGGCGGATTCATCGAGTCAATTCGCACCGTACACAAACTGCTTTAGCGTTCTTTTTTGAAGTACAACCGGCGTACACAACTGCAACCCAGACTTCGCAGTTCTGATTCACGACGAATATCCCGTCTTCAAGATTCAGCGGAATACGTATGGGAAGCCAAGCACCGGCGGGCCGGGCCTGTATTGAGAACGGAAGGCGACAGAAGGGCGAGAAGGAGTTTGAAGTGGATCTCGAGAAAAATGAAACGACCTCGAGTTACCAACGACGGGAAGAGCAGATGTATTCGCTACACAGATGGAGCACTTGAACTTTATTTATTTATTTATTTATTTGTTTATTTATTCGCTTATTTATTTATTTATTTATTTATTTATTGCATTCATGGTGCACCACAGACATAAGCAAAAAACGGCCACTCAACATGAGGTGAAAGTAAAATTAGGATGAACGAACACGAGAAAAAAACTCGAACGAATTGACGGAACGAACGCAGTTAAACTATATCAAAACTATTTCGATAATTAACACGATATTTATAGGACAGTTTCGTTAATGTGGCTGCGAAATAGTGCGATGTTAGCTGGTAACTGGCGATGCTAGCTCACAGAAAGCGGTATAGGCTCACTATTTTAACGAGAATAACACGGGTAGGGAACATCCTTAGCCCAGTTAATGCGATAACAGAGGTACTGCATGTTTTACCTGGCTACCACGGACGTCAACACACTTAGCCTGGGCAACCTCAATGATGCATCCAGGCTCAAGTGAGAACCGATACGTATAGCTCAGCAGCCATTGTTCATCGGCGGCTTCATGGCGTTATGCTGTGGCTACTGGTCCTCCGGTTATACTGGATGAACTTTCCAGATAAGTTCTTTATGACTTAGACGAGGACCAACCTCATAAATTTTTTGACGAGAAATAATTGGAAACCATAGCAGCAAAAAAAGGAAGGGAAAAAATGAAGAGGTGGTGAACTATGGCTCATGAGATGAAAATATGCCTAATGAGCAGACGGCCATTACACCGACATAGACAATGATATACCACGAACTACAAGTGAATCATGAAGTGAGACGGGATGGAACGTCATGAAAACAAGGATGTTTTGTTTCGGAAAGTCCAGCTGCAAGGAAACATGCGATGAAAGCTGTTCTCAGTGAAGAACAGCAATGCATGCAAGCCCACAAATAACCTCTTCGAGCAAATTAGATAATGTTTTTGTTGATTTCCATCGCTGCAATTCTAATCGGGCACTTCCAGACTTTCTCAAGAATAGAATGTGCTTCTGATCGAGAAAAAATCCAGGAAAACAAATTCCAATTGCCTGCGATGACATGAAGCACTGCTGAGTCATACCTATTCTCCAGCGCAGTACTAAATAAACATGGAAGGCGTCACATAATTTTATACAGGAACAGGCTGCCTACGTAGTTGTATAGCTAGGAAAGGCAAATCTAATTCGAAAGGGCATGTGCAAGTTTGCTACTTGAGCAAACATAACGTGAGAAAACCGCCAAGACTTCCAAGTACTCCTATGTTTGGCCACATCCTTGCTAGCAGGAAATTGGCGTGGGGACCGCCTCGAGAAGAATTTGAGCTTTGCAGTTTGAATATTCTGGAGCGGGGGTACAGAAAAACATTTTTCCAGATGTTATCTCAATCTTATCTGAAATTGTCTTTTTCAATGATCTTAGAATATTTCTTCCCAGAAGCTGTTTTTTACCACCTTCTTAAGTCGTTCGAATACATATACAAGTTTTAATTATACTTTATACGTCAATTTTTTCTACTTTTTATACTTCAACCGCCACCAACACTCGAAGAGATGTTAACAGCGTCGCGCATTTCCGAAGCAGGATGCGACCAGCGATCGTGTCAGTACTGCCGTGAACAGAAGATCTGTCACCTTTGTGGGATCATTTAGTGAATGAACGTGCAGTGAATGCGGTCAGTGATATGTAGGAAAGACAGAAAAGATTGGATGAGCATTGACGAGCGTTCACTAATCCACAATCATATCCCACCAATAGTTTCTCTAAGCACCGCACGACGATGCACACACGGGAGTCAGTTCCGGTGCGGTATATAATATTCTGCCATATTCTGCCCATATAATACTGTGCCCGACAAAATATTACACGCGTAAATTCTTCCCGGAACGTGAAACTCCTATCGACGAAGCACCACGCATGGGAAACTCCACCTACTGACGTCCGTTTGTCAATATAAGTACGTAACTGAGTTGCGCGATCCCTAAGAAGAGATGAAAATATTCAAATCAGCTTCATTCTTTTGGTAAAAATAGAGAAATAGCATTACTGACGGGGTGGGTTAAAAGTGATCTTAGAAAAATTATAAAGCGCTGCATCCATAGGTGGAGTTTCACATGAGTAATCCTTTGTCGATGAAAATTTCCCACGATGAGCTAGCTTTCGCAAGCGTACATGGTGCGTCCTGTGCGGAGTTTCGCATAGTGGGCAGAATTTTATACGGGCAGAATATTATATACGAAACCGCATTTCAAAGTCGAAGCGCTGCATCGTCACCTTGAAAGACCACTAGAGAGAAAGATTATGAAAGCGAAAGAAATCAGGCGTTTAAACCGGAGATTAACAGTCGGGAAGAATTAGTGGATACTCTGAAGTTTATTGCTTGACCGATTACGAGAGGCAAGAGAATGAGCAGTTATAGGATTACAGTATCTTGAGCCTTCAAATACTCACTGTGGTCGTGAAGCTACCCCTTTTTCCTTCCTCTTATCAGCAAGTTCGGTGGGTATAATCAACCACCACTTACTTTGTTCGACATGTTACATGTACTGTATGAATTTTGTTAAGATCCGACGAAGGCATGAGGCGCCGAAAACTTATCAAGTAAACAGTTGAGGAAGCTCTCGTACTGCACTGAATACAAGTAACATATTTGAGTTTTCAAAGTCGTTCACGGTTGTTTTTGTGCATGTTTCTTCAAATAAAAATTCAACAAGTGTAAAGGCGTTTGGTGAAGAAAAATCAAAGATCAGCTGGCATCAGCTGATCGGGGCCTGGATGCATCATTGATATTACCCAGGGTAAACGTACTCTCCTCCGTAATAACCATGGGTTAGTTTATGTGGTGTTAGCATTCTACCTTAGGTAATCTCAATCAAGTATGTGACCCCAGAGGTGACTGAGACATTTCTTTAGCAGTGTGTGAGGTTCAGTTACGTTCATCGATGGGAAAACGATAGCAAAAGAGTCTATTGTAATGAAAACAGACGAGCACTGTAATGCTCTAGATGACTATTGATTGCTTCACGGAATCCTCGTGGAACAGTGGACAACTGTTCATTCGCCATCGGCGGTGCGATGATTTGTGGCGATGCCAGTCCGATTGTGCTTCTCTCACTTTTAGCTGCAGACAGAGATCCTCATGAGCTCTCAGGTTTGGAAAAATTTCCAGGATTTGGTGGAATTCGCTATGAGTGGCGCCGAATCCATGGGAAAACAGGAACATACTTATACTTCTACTTGAACTTCTTTCTTTTCACTCTGTTTTACGTCACTAGGTGAGATCTCTTCCTTGGCACATTTTTTTTTGCAAATTTCAATCGAATAGAAAGGAAATTGAGCAAATTCCAGAAAAAAGAACGCTTCATGTCCGGAAAAGCGTCTAACAATACAGAGTGGAGATATTGATGTACAGCAAGCCCCTATGCAGGATCGATTACAATTTAGTTCATGTTTTTCGCGGCTCTTCTAGGCGCAGCATGCTTCCACGAATATGAAATACCTCCGGCGTATCACCAAAAGTGACGTCGTAACAGCAGGAGTCGCCATAAACATGAAATAGAAGTCCATAAAAAGTGTGCACCCCGTTCCTGGATGAGAAAGACTGACCTTAACTATGTGTCCTGTGCGTTGTGTATATTCTCGAGGATAGTTGAAGATGCATCTGCTGACGCCAAATTTCACCTCGCACCATGGGCAGCACAGGTTGCCGTCACCTTAACCACGAAGGTGAACTAAAATACTGGAACTATTCGTGTCACGTTACAGGTGATTTCTGGATTCAAAAAGATTATGGAACTTAATGCTTCGCATTGCTTTAAGGAAAAAACATCTGAACCAAGAAAAACCTAAGGACAATTCATACAAGAGGCGTGGCTAATAGCTTGGGGATTACGCAAGTTGGTGAACCTATTCCTTGGGATCCCAATCCCTTTGCTAAGGATCCTTGGTGAATTATTCAGTGCTTGTTGAAATGCGTCAGCCTAGCGCTGTTCGCTCCAGATTTAGGAAGATGCATTCGGGTTTTGAAATCAGGATCTCGTTATGGGATTCCTCCCACTTTCTGTGCTAGGAGAATAGTCGGTCATTCGATCACGTTCTTTTTTCCATCAGATGACTTTTTCTTGGTATCAAAGAAGCAGAATTTATGTTCTACCTCCTTGATTTGTTTGGTGACACACTTATGCATTTATATTTACAAATGAATAAACTAATAAATTAATAAATATCAAGGGATTTTGTAGGATGGGTTTACATCACTGAAGCCTCCCATACAACTAGTATCAGAAAATTTTTGGAAGAGAAATGAAATGGCACCGTAACGTCCGCGACATGGATTGAAGCAAATAGGTAGTTTTTCAGTAGTACCATCAAATCGAATACCCATATCGGAGCACAACCGATGGAGGTCGGAGTCCCTAAAAGATGTTGGGATACGAATTTGGGCGATCTTATAGCAGAATAAGAGAAATCAAATTTAATTCTGCATTTTGAGAAAAAGAAGGGAAGGTGTTAAATGCGAGAAAAGGAAACGATTGTAAACTGTAGAGAGGATATCTTCTTTATCAGTGTTCGATGAGAGCTTCCGTGTTAGTCTTTTATTCCAGTAAGCTTTCGGCGCTTAGCGCCTTCGTCAGACCTTGAAACATTCATACAACATACAGTGAAATACTGGTTAACAATTGTTAACATGTAAGACCAACCAAGCGAGAGGGAGAGAGACGAGCAGATGTGAACGTACAACAAAGGACTATCATATCTGATGTTATCTAGACAAACTGCACTGATACGAAACACTACTGCTACTCTCAAGATATTGAACTGGTCGTCGTCAAGCAATTAACTTTAACGCCTCAACAAGCTCCTCCTTATTGTTAATTTCCGGCTGGTACCGTTTGATTTCCCGAGCCTCCATGATCTTCCTATGAAGGGTATTCTCGAGGTGCCGGTGTAGCACCATCACTTCGAATTCTGGGGCAGAATCTCGGGTATGAACTCTCGTACGGTGCCGGGAAAAGCTGTTGTTGGGGTAAGCTTGCGGGCGGACGAGTGCTCGATGGTGTTCATCTAACCGTTTCCTCAGTGGTCTTCCGCTTTCCCCAATGTATCGTTGGCCGCATCCTCTACACTTTATCATATACACCGTGCCACGCAAGTGACAGATCTTCTGGTCGGTGCAATAGCGGCACCCCTCTTCGTCGCATCCGTTCTCATACAAACGTGATGATGTCAGTATCTCTTTTAGTGTAGGTGGGGGCTTGAATATTAGGCGCACTGGAAGTTGTGACCTTTTCACTATGGTGTTAACACGTTTTGCAAGGTGTTCGTTGAGGTATGGTAATACCAGCGCGATCCCATCTGGAGCCGAATGCGGTATCCACGTTGTCATTTCCCCACTATTGTAGCCATTGTCAAACAGAATACGGTGGATTGTCTCATCAACTTCTGAACTGCTCGCCGTGATCCGTTCGCTGGTTTTGACCAAGTTTCGCACTACATTCACTTTCATGGATGTAGGATGTGCGCTTCGTGAATGTAGTAAGATGTTCTTCGATGATCGTTTTCTGTACCAGCGAATTTCCGTCGTTCCATCACAAATTCGAACCTTGGTATTCAGAAATGGCAGAAATCCATCGCTGCTCGGTTCTTCGATAGTGAACTTTATGTTCTCATCCACTGCGTTCAAATTTGCGAGCGTTTCAGTCAGTTCAGCACATGATGATCCAATCACAAAGACATCGTCGATGTAACGTTTGTACAGGACTTTTGTCAGCGACGATTTTTCGATGTGGTCAAGATACACGATCGCAAAATTGTAGAGAGGATAGTACAAAAAATCTTTAAAAGAAGCCTCTGGTGAAAAAATCCCCAACAAGATCCTGTAAGAAACCCCAGGATGGTGGTGTAAGGAGGAAAGTACGTTTTCCACCCACATGAAAAAAAAACTGGAAAATTAGAAACATTTATTGTCACTGACCTCCAGACTACTTTATCCTCAATGAAAAATGGCTCGCGACGACCCTCTTCCAGTCTCAGCAAGTCGGCCAACGGCAAGACACCATAGAACTAAATGTAAGCGCCTTGAATAAATCTTTAAGAATTCCTCTCGTAGGACAAACCTCGGCATCCTCACGAAGTCCCTCCAATTCTCTGGCACTCATCGATAATCTCACTTTACCTTCCCTCAGGTATTTCAGTAACAATGGGAAATACGTGGGATCTCTATCAATGAAAACCGTTTCGTTCCTCCTCGAGTCCTCATCATCAAATGGATTTAAGCTAGTGTCCTTGAAGTAACTGAAAATCAGATATATACAGAAATCTCTCAAGATTTAGCTCCTTGGCCCGGGTAATCCTACTGGTGCATGGGGCCTCTGGTTCACTCACTGTGCTAGTTTCGTAGCCTCTCGCAGTGTTCCAACAGTAGTTGCGAATATTTTCCCACCAACATTCAAGGATATTACATTTGCCATATATGACAGCTTTGAGCGCTGAAATATCGACAAAATTTCATAGTATATTGCTAGAATCAGGAGAAAAAAACGCAAGCGAAAGATTCTTGTAGGAAGCACAGAAGCCGTCGTCGGAGCCTCCGATAGCTATAAATCGTGAAATGGCCACAAAATATGGGATCTTTCAATGTTTTATCGAAAAGTAGCGGCTAGGAGTGAGCTGTTTAAATCCTTTCTGGATGGGATGGATCTCACTCAGACCAGCTGGAGTCTGTTGCAAGAAGCATCTGAACTACTTCATGCGCTTGTTAAAGGCGAGGTCCGCTCAAAATCTTGCTCATCGAGGGTTTTTGTTCCTTGGAGTCCAAATCATATGTGTTGTACGTATTCCAAGTTTGAGTGCTCGTCATAAGCTCTGTCGCCAGATATGGGACGAATGAGCAGTCCTTCAAAATGAATTTTTTTCCTACGACGCCACAACACACAGCACATGGGGCGCGCCGTATAACGTTATTTGAAAGCCCAGCCACTGGAAATGGGTAGACGCCATACAAAAATTGGTCGATGGGGAACCGTTCTTTGCGAGGCTTTTTCGGGGATTTTTCCACTGTTTCCATCCATGGTACCTCAGTGGGCGACGAATTCAATAGAAATTCAGGAGACGAATTTTCGCCCAGACCTTGCCTTAAAAGGTTTGAAAATGGCAACAAGCATAACTTCTATCGTTTTCTTCCAACAATATTGTTTTATGTCAAATTACTTTGTGAAACAGAGGAAACTTTCTCAACATCAATTCGGAGCGCACAGGCAGCTGCTATCGTCGTCTGCGTCTCCACAGTCTTGCTGGTCTCTCTCTCTCAGAATTAAACAACCAATCAGGACTGTGCAGGTCGCAAGCTCAAGGTGAAGTCACGCCCCCTCTCGGCTACGTACGTCTTTCTTGTACCTCGATCACCGGAGAGGAAGATTTAGATGTGCATCTCCTCTTCTTAATTTGTGCTTGTTGCTTTGCAGAGACGCTACGAGTTTTATTTTATTACATGTAAAGTAAACAACAAACAACGAAATAAGCTGCTGTCCCTGGAAGACACAATGAGATCTAGATGAACTTCTACGACATTACAAGTACACAGAGGACGAGTTGTTGCCTCCGGTGGCTTGAAACAGTGCCGCCATATCGTCCAATGAGTTCAGGTACTGTGCTACGACAGTTCCCTTCAGGAAGGGTGTGTAGTCATGCCAGTCCACGTTCACAGACAAATTCCTGAATGAGACTCCAGCTTCTCGCGCGACAAGTCCAGTGCTGAAGACGTCGTCGACCTAAAATCGATCGGTGCGAAGTACGTCTTGGAACAGATCCTGGTATAGGCCTCACCCAGATGTGCGGAGCTTTGTCCGTCTCATCGCGTAATCGCGTAATCGTGTAGGGAGTAGCAGCATATATGGGACTGAGACAATATTCTGGGAAATAGGTGTGGTAGTATTCTTCTTCGGAGACGTACCTAAATGAGCAGTTGCTGACACTCCTGTATGGAAGTCCAATGCGTGAGGTAGAAAAATCTTGGAAATCGCGGACGGCGCGTCGGCATCAATCGATAATCAATAAATCATGATTTATCATCTGAACAAAAAAAACCGAAAACAATTAACGTGGCTTCCGTTTCGTACTGCAGCATCTGTACCTTGCATGGAAAATAGACTGAAAGCACTGATCAGTGCCCAGGCTCTAGAGTTGTTAACATAAGGCAAGGCACCTTGCAGGCGATTTGGCTTACTCTCATGTTGGCAAGAGGAAAGTTTAACGTATATTGTCCGTGCCAGCAGTAAAGATGGTTGAAGAGATATCAGAGAGAAAAAGAACACACAGGAGTCTACGGTTTTCCGAGATGCAGGAGAGAAAGAAAGAAAGTAAGCACAAATATGTATGTACCGTAGCTTTCTAAACAGTCTACACCACCATTTCAGAGGATCAATAAAACGCTAAATTAACTAGGGACATTGGCCTGACGCTGCGCATGCAGCTATCAAGTGCACATCAAAAGTGTAGGACATGGGTATTGATCGACGCCGACGCGTCGCTGACGGGACGCATGGCGTCCTGTCGTGTGCTTTCTAGGCTTTTTTTGCCTGAAGTAGTATTGATTAAATAGATAAGCCATGAATATGGATAGATTTTGGTAGATCACGATTAGTTCTACATTTCCAGGATTTTTTAGTTTGGAGATTTTCCCCAAAAATTTGCAAATTTCCCTCCAGTGCGATTCAAAAAGGTCACATAAAATTAAATTTTGACCCAATGTCAGCGCATTTTTGAAGGAAAACATGGAAAAATATTCCTAGAGACGCTATGCTCGACAATCCTCACGTACATGATTTAGATATGTCCAGGACTTGTGACACCACAGCAATTCAGCTGTTTTAAATTTCTGAACAAAGACCAAGGAGGATCTTAAAGGCACAGCCCTTCTCAAAAACATAGACGGATTGCGCGGGCGATTTCTTAGCATCGCGGCTGCGGGATCGCGGCGGGACCTACTCGACCCTCTCACTTAGAGCATGCTCTCTCCGCGTCCTTCGTTCAGGTCTCGCAGCGATGGTGCAGTCACGCAATCAGTCTATATTTTTGAGAAGGACTGTGGGTAAACGGGCATGAGTGCAGTGTTTCAAAATAATTTTCCGAGGGTAGAAAAATCAGTTCAAATTATTGATATTGATCGGTGCACATTGAATGAATTGGTTAAAAAAGCAATAGAAGAAAAAATTCAACAGGAAAAGAAAATGAAAGCGAGAAAAACGAACCATTTGCTGGATGAGTTTCGATCCACCAGAGGAGTTTCCACAGTACGACAATGCAGCGTATTCTCCTTCAGTTTAATATTCGACAGGTAGTCGAACATTAACCCAACATTCCAAGCGATATCGTCGTCTATTTTTAGGACAACCCGTACGTTTGTGCAATTTTCGGCTACATAATGAGAATGTGCGAAGGTCTGAACAAATAATAGACACACCTCTAGTTGCTCGAATTCCAGAAGATTTACCACTACCTTGAACGTCAGGTTCCGGTAGGTATCCAAAAAATCAGCCTGCAATATATCACCACACCTCTTGTGTTCTTCCATTACAGCTTCATTAACTGTACTATTCCATGACAGACCAAGAGGGAAAAGAATTGTGAAGTTGTACTGAAAGGGAACTGAATTTTGATCACCGTGGGCGTGGCCTAGCTGCAACATCTGCATTGCTTGTGATGTTAGCGAATAACACAGCAACACGTGACGTCACAGCCTCCATACAGCGACATGGTGGTGTTACTGTAGCGAGTTGCGCAACTGCATCGGTGCTGTAGCATCCCCTAAGACAGCAACACAGGTGGTGCGGCACCTCGCGCCGCAACACCATTCAAGTGGCTCACTGTGCAGTGGTCGTCAACTGGTTGCACGTACTCCAAAAACGCGCAAGCACGTCATGGGTTATCTACGGTGGGGTAGCGGTTCTTTTCCGAATTTTCATTGTTGTTTGAGGTCACTACTGGTAGATTCAATGTTTCGAACAGGGAACTGAGAAAGCCTGTTTTGGCCGGAGCTATGCCTTTACGGGTAGTGTCTCACCTAGGAGATTCGAATACTAGAACAATCTCCAGGCGACGCTGATCACACTGGTATATGAAATTCAATCTCCAGGCGACGCTGATCACACTGGTATATGAAATTCTTTGCGAAAATACCGAAAAGCTTCTTTTTGAACCCCCTCTTTCTGGAGAGTTTGAAGTGCCCGTTGCGACAGCTCCCACAAGGAGTTGCACTTTCAGCACGTTAGGCGTCGTCGATCGATACCAGCGTTTGCCACGGCAGGCGCACCTATCGGGTTGACAATACAACTCCTTGTAGGAGCGGCGCAGCCACTGCATGCTGCAACTCCGCAACTCCTTGTGGCAGACGTCGTATGGGCTTCTCGAACTCTCCAGAAAAAACGCGTTCGAAATAGGGTTTTCCAGCATTTTTGCAAGGAAATAAGTATACCATTGTGACCAAAAACGTCTGGAGATTCTTCTGGTACTAAAATTTGAAGATAGTTTTTGGAATGAAGTGAGACAATGCTCCCGAAAGAACCATCCACAAACACACGTATTTTTTCATGCGTTGGGTCATTGAACCATTTACAAGGATAACTCGCTGCAAGACACAAATGGAACTTCATAGTTTCGCTGAAAACTATAGTAGTATTTTCCAAGCAAAGGATTGAGGATTTTGTGTATACTACCGTTTGTATTTCAGGATGTGGACATATGAAATTAAGAAGCCTTCTGTGATCCTTCCGTAAGGATTATTATGGCGAAAGAGGGGCGGAGTCATGACTTTATGATTGGTTTGTTCATCCTTTTCGTTCCAACCTTTGTAAAAAGCGCCATTTTCATAATAATGTTCGCGATAGCTAATTTATGATAGGGTAGAAAGAAGTCTGAACAGACAACCAGTTGGCAGCAGAGAGGGAGAGAGGGTATAGAAAAGAAGAGAGGGAGAGAGTGTATAGAAGTCGTTTGCTCCTTATTTCCTGAAAAAGTCACCTTGATCAAGCTTGAACTCGCCTTTCCTGCAGCTGGACTCATCCGCAGAATAAAATAAATCGCGATATGTATTTTTTCCTAATTTTCCTGGATAAGCCAATCGTTGCATACTGGCTCCGCCCCTTTTTCTCACAATGCCAACAATACCAAGACACATCATGTCTTTGTAAGCAATTTTTTAAGCATTAATATTGATGAATCACATACCTTCTCGGCATGATTGGTGAATGTTCTCCGAAAGAAATCCCTTTTCTCGGTATCGTCCACCCTAGTCTGGTATACCACCAGGTAATCGTGTTTTGCACAGAAATCCTCGTCCGGAAGCAGCACATATGAGGGGTCGTAGTTCAGCTGAAACCTAGAACCATACACTTCGTTACATGAAGTGAATAATTTCACGTACAGGAAAAATACTCTTCATGGAACGAAAAGCATTCTACATGTTAAATTGTCAACAATTTGAAGTAACTGGCCGTTTTTCTCCACTTCATTTCTGTCATCATGACCCGGTAAAACGACATACTGCCCATCTGTAGTAGCAACAGTAAGCCAATGAGGGTCAGTAGAAATGCAAGTGAAGCTCCTGGTTGGGTAGCATGAAAGCGGGCGAGCATGTTGTTCTGAAGATCGAACCGTAAATCAGTCGCAGTGATTCATTTATTTGTTTGTATTACATAGCTTAGTACATTACAACACGGTAGTCACATGTAAAAAGTGTAAACAGAAGATGGTGTTTGAAAGAAAAGGAAATACATGTGGTGACAGAGGGTTTGGGATGAGGGCCAATAATTTTACTAGTGAATCCTTGAGCAAAAACTATTACATAGAAAACTCTTTTTCAAAACAAAGTTGTACAGTTATTCAAAGCTAGATGGCATTGGAAGCTTTTCTCGGGTAGGCAACCACCAAGACGAAAATCAGGATAGATATGTCCAATTGTACTATCTATCAGCAAGAACGCCCCCACCCCCGCTTATTTGGATTGGATACTCCTAAGAAATCCTTTCTTCACCGATCCTGTAGCAAAAAAGGCCAGTAAGTCAATGAATCGACGATTTCATGCAAAAAGCCTACGCCATTGGTTTTCAAGACGTAAACGAATCCCAACGTACATGTTCTCACCTGTTCCTGAGCAACAATACAGAAAATCAATAAAGTTGACAGTTCAATAAATCGATACTTCGATCAAAAACACTATTCGCATTCGTGTCAAGATCACATGGCCAGCGTGCGCCACTGAGATTACCCTAGCGAACGTGTTAACGCTGCCAATTTTACCCACAGTTAGCATGTACATCAACACGTTAACCGTGGGTAATCGTGGTGATGCATACCGCTCCTGTGCTCTGGAGGCAAATGTGTTAAGCGTCTTTCAACATTGTATCGATTTATTGACAAGTCAACTTTATTGATTTTCTGCATTTCTTGCTGACAATCAGGATTGGGCAAAAACATCTCCACTGGGGTTCTTCGAAATGTTAAATACGAAACACAGGTATTCTGCATGGAAATGAGATTACCCAGGGTAAGCGTGTCAACACCGCTAAACTCACCCACATTTAACACGGTCATTAACACTTTTACCCTGGGTAATCTCAAGAAGGCATGCCGGGCTGGAGAATACTAATGGACATCTTCTCGATGACTCTTCAGCAGAAGTTCGAAAATCGATAAAGTCAATAAATCGTATTTAATGGCTGTCGCATTCGTGTGGAGCATATTGGGTAACCCTAATTGAAATGCTCTCATCAACTCCTGGGTGAGAATCGAGAGAATCAATAAAGTTGGTATAATCGATGGGCCGATCGATTGTTCCAGGTTTAGAGAAAAACCCATATGCTTTTTGAGGATCGACAGTTGAAACATGAATTCGGAACAGGGAATCCTCACATATTTCTATTCGTTACATAGACATACATACAGGCAGACAGACTTTCACTTTCATAAACACAGATAGAGACGTAGTAGTATTGCAAGTATTGAAGTGTAATCCTGGAACTCCTTGTAGATGAAGAATGTGACCAAAAAACGGAAAAGAACGTGAAAAATTTTATTAGATTGGAAAATTGAGATTCTTTTTGAAACATCAATGTGAAGAGTCGGCGAAGATATAAAATTCGTAATTAGTGACAGGGAAAAATAGTGAATTGCTGTGGGTGGTTGAATCCTATGTTCATTGGCGTTGTTGTGACATGCTAATCTTTATATGGCATCATACCGACGCAATGACCTGAATATGCGTAAAGGGTTATTTCAGCGAGGGGTGCTTACCCTTCACAGAAGTTCGATTTTTGATGATGAACAGTGCACGTCAACAGCGTACTTCCTGGTCCGTCTTGAATGACATCATTTCACGAAGTTGGCTGTTAGGTCACGAAAATGTCATCATGTGCTGTTGACCAAGAATTCTTGGCAACGACAACTCTACTACCGGTTTGTAGGCGGAGAACAACACAGCTGAACTGGAATAATCTACATTAAAATAAAAGTCCTTGAGAACTATACCTTCCACAACACGTCCGATACGCCTTCTGCGGACACTTATCACCCACTCGCGTAGCGTCAGGCCGTCTTTTCTTTCTGAACAGGAGAAGAAACAGCCAAACGTGGTTTAAAAGGTGTCACAACTAACCTGAGAACCTTGCTAATCTTCTTAGATCAGGGCTGGACCGTTCTTCTCGAAAAAAAAAGCACCGGGAGCAGCGGTTTTCTCAATCTATACACTGCCTAAGCGGCCTGACCCGTGCGCGTGATGAGCGTCCGGTAATCCCAATGTGCAAGATTGTTGAAATAACCGTTAGCCCTTGAACATTGGTTGTTAAACTCACAGGACCTTACCTATCTAAATGGAAGAAGGCGGCTAGTGATGCGATGAGTGGCGCAGAAGCGTGTGAACTGTTCGGATGCGCCGCGCGACGGAGTATAAACGCGACTTACACCACTTTGTCAATATCCAAGCGAGGTGTATCATCGTGAGAAAAAGGGTATGTGTCATCGTGAGGGAAAATGAAGCTTTGCCAGTCTACTTTGGCTAGCTCTTTCAATCAGCGCACGAATGGCGGTAGCCTGGTAACATCCCATTTTCCCTCGCGATGATACATCTCCTGAGGGAAAAAGGGGCGTAACCAGGCGACTCTTATTAGCGCATTCAGTCCGCCGGTCACGCCCAGCTGTTTGCACTCGTACGGCGTCGATTCCGTAATGCATGGTGCACATATTTGCGAGCGGCGCCTTACGAGTTCTAAGAGGTGGGCGTGACGGGCGGCCCGAATGAGCCAATCAGAATCGCCTTATTAGGCCCCTTTTTCCCTCGCATGCGCCCACAGCGACACTTCCCAATTTCTAGAGTTTTCTGGGAAATTTCCTCGCTTTTTTTAAAGATTTTTCATTGAGGTGGTTGTCTCACCATGTGGCTTCCATAAAAGAAGTCATCGTATCTTGGTAGCGTGCCTAGAAAACGTGGCAGTGGGTCCAGTGCACTGGTTTGAATTTTTACTGCCAATACCTGATTACTGCCGTTGGAACATGTGCTAAGTGGAATGCATGAGCACGATAAGAGTAAAACCCGTACCAGGTGACATTATCATGACGTCACAGGTCATAAGTAGTAGCTTCGTGCGGTTGGACCGGAAGTAATCGGAGGGGCGTGGATTGGACCGTACTCTGCTACGAAGCAAACATTTACTCGATGGTGTAATGTTGTAACGCTGAATTTCAACACGTGTCTTCGAAACGAGCAGTCCTTGTGTGACACCTAAATTTCCGGACGTTCGGCTTGTGCCCCGCCCACAGCCAAATCGTTGAAATGAGTCGCGTCCAGACTTCATCGCTATAAACAACGAGAATCCAGCCATGCTCTCCAAGAACAAGTCGTCATTGAATTCCGATAAGATCAGATCAGAAATCAAAGCACAAATTGTTTTTATCACCAGCAGCGGCTGTTGGCTGCAAACGCATGGCGCAGCGACTTTCCATGGAGAATGTGCAAATCGCTGTCATGACAGATATATTTGGTGCGATCAACGAGGTCACCACCACCACCAGCCAGCGATCACGTGGTATCGCTTCTCGTCCTTCAGCGACTGCGATCAGAGGTTGGTTTCCGTGCTGGTGACGGATGAAACCACGCCGAGATCAGATGCCACGTGGGAACACAGAAATTCTGGAAAAATTGTCCTCTAGGGCTGGGATAGTGGATTCCAAGAAAGGAAGGCTAACCGACTTCTGGAACGTTCCCTTGAGCAATGGAGATCAAACTGAGAGTGTGATCTTCGAACAAAACCGAGCGTAGAAATTGCGCTCATCAACCTATTTCTTCTTACTACCACGTTTTTCATTGGAAAAATTCCAAATAATATTTATGTAAGTTTGAAATATTTTCCGCGCTTCCAGTTGTAATTTCTCATCATATTCTTTTCATTCTCTTCCTCTCCTTCTTCCCTTTCCCTTTCTCTTTCTCTCTCTCTCACTCTCTCTCTGTCTGTCTCTCTCTCTCTTACCTTTACTCTTTTTCTTCCTGCTTTACAAAGGCGTGTAAAATCAAGTTCATCGAACTTCGAAGCCATTATTTCCTTTTTTACATAATTATTCATCCGTATCTGCCTCTCTTTCATTTTCTCTTTTCTCTTCGCTTTTTTCGTTTCTGTGCTTCTCTCATTTGTCCGCTCTTTCGCGCTATCATCTCTCTTGGCCCATACTTTTCTAGATTTTTCCCTTTGCTTGTAATTTGTTACTTCACTGCTTGGTGTTTCTTTCTTTTTTGTATGGCTTTTCTATTCACATTTTATCCTACTGCATTTTTTTTTCTGTTCCTCTACATTGTAGACTGCTACTGTTGTTTCTTTCTCTCCCAAACAGTGTTCCTTTCCTTACTATTCTCCCATATCCTTATTCTCTACATTCTTTTTCTTCCTGCTCCTCAATTACCTTGTCATCTATGTCTATTGCTTGATCTTCTTACTTTCAATCTTCCATTTCCTTCATGACCACCATCATTTTCTCGCTCTTCACACCGCCGTATCTGGTGTACCTTTTTCTTCTCTTTCCCTATTCCTTTTCCTGCTTTTTTCACGGTCTTCATTTATTTGCTCTTTTCTCTTCTTTCCTTCTTCCTGCTCCGTTCTGCTTTCCAGTACCATCTCATTTTTTCTAGCCTGTTTCCTGCTACTTTTCCTCAACTTCGCCTCGCCTCTCTTCAGTTCCCTTCTATTGCTCATCATTACCCCTTTGTTCTGCTGTTTGTTGCATATGTCTTCCCTTTCTTCTTGTTGTTCGTTTTTGCAAGCATACCTTTTAGTTATGTTGGTGCTCTTATTCTTCTGAGCCAACGGCGAGCTTCAGGTTTCTGAAACTATCGTATAACAATAGGATTAAAAGTTTCATTGTGTACATAAAGATAAACAATTCCTTTAATCTATTTCGGACCCATAAAGAAGGAGATTCCTGTCGAAACATGAGGTCGCAATAATGTTTTCCACTTTACCGCCCTGGAACTGTTCATAAAAAATCCTATTTCTCAGTTTGCGCATTTTTTTCCATGTGTCTCAGTTGACGTTCTCCCAAATGTCTTTGTACCAATCCCCACTCCGGAATCGGTTCTCTCCGACGATTGCAGCAGTTTTCTCGCCGCCACCCATACGTCTCTGTCGTCTGGGGGTAAGGCTGATGCAATCCATGGTCATGCGCCGCGTGCGGAAGTTTTTGATGATTTTTCGTTGCAAAGATGTCCGCGAAAAGGTTCCGCGAGCGAGTTCACCGACCTATCCTTCCGCTATTTTTAGGTATCTCTCAAATACTCGCGCGATTCGGAAGTGCTTCTCATAGCGCGGAAAGGTGCAATCATGGCAACGAAATGGCACTGTGATCTGTGGCGCTACCATTCTACTGTTATCAGTCGGGCTTCAGGTCAGTTTATTGCTGCTATTGGCTAATCATCACCGTCACACACACGTGCGATTCGACGACAGATTGCACACTTTAAACGGTCGTAGCTTAGTCACTTGTCGCTCGGCGCACGGTAGGCCACCATCGACGACAAGGCGGAGCCGGGCTTTTGTGCTAGTTGTACGGTCACCTACAATAGCGCCGATGCCAAACGAAACCGGTGCCGGGTGACGTTCGCATTTCGTCGCCGACGCCACCACGTGGACGTGCTGGCGTTGAAACGCATGCGTGCGTGCCGCCGCGGGGGCGGGGCGTAGATAGCGCGCGGACGGGGGGTGTAAAGAAGGAACGCTACCGCTAGTCGCCGAACTGCTTCTTTTCGCACTTCACCACTCGTCGTCGACCAATCAGCCGGCCGGCCGGCTGTCGCTGCCGGAAAAAATTCCCGTTGTGTCACAGAAATTGCTGCCCCTGCACTGTCGCGAGATAATGCACCTCAGCTACCGTATAATTACNGATCCACAAAGCATGAGGTTGCACGGGGGGTGTAAAGAAGGAACGCTACCGCTAGTCGCCGAACTGCTTCTTTTCGCACTTCACCACTCGTCGTCGACCAATCAGCCGGCCGGCCGGCTGTCGCTGCCGGAAAAAATTCCCGTTGTGTCACAGAAATTGCTGCCCCTGCACTGTCGCGAGATAATGCACCTCAGCTACCGTATAATTACTGATAATGATAACCTCTGTTTCAGAGTAATTATGCAACCCAACACTATGGACGGAGGAAAGCATGACACTAATAGTCACCTAGCAAAGGCTAGAATCATCTCGAAACTTCAGAATCACGAACAGGTTCGCCGCGAAATGGTGAGTGCTGCTGGGAATTGTCATCCTCTTCCGTGCTCTATTAATTATTCCCGTCTCAGAAAAGGTCCTTACGCAGTCGCATGGACTGGACGCCGCTTCCTACGTCAACACATGCCGCAAACACCGTAAATCCTATCAGACGAATCGTCGACGCCGTCAGTGTCGCGCCGAATCCTGACAAAACCCTGATCAAACTACATCTGGGGGACCCAACGCTTACCGGAGCGTTGCCGCCAAGTCAGGTGGCTGTGGATGCACTCCGGGAGGCGGCAAGTTCTCATAAGTGAGTATTTCTCGCCTTACAATGTCCTCCTATTTATACTGACAGCAGCACTTCCAGATTCGACGGCTACGGACCCGCTGTCGGCGCTCTGGCCGCCCGTGAAGCCGTTGCCACTAGATACAACCATCCAGAAGCTCCAATTACTGCTGATGATGTGATTCTGGCTAGTGGCTGCTCGCACGCCCTACAGATGGCCATAGAAGGGCTGGCGAATCCTGGAGATAATATTCTGACGCCACAGCCAGGATTTCCACTGTATTCCACGCTCTGCCGGCCGCATGGCATCGAGGTGGGTGGTGTTACGGACAACTGTTACTAGTTTTCTAATAAGAAAATCATCTGGGACGTAGATAATGCTGATAACTGAGGGTCGAGGGTGTACTACCTAGGAAGGGCGATGCGGCTGAGCTGCGTGATTGGACAATTGCATGAATAAGCCAATCACAGAGTTCGGCCTCACCTCGCATTCAAGGCACAATGCTCCACACCTGTTAGTCCATGGCGTTCATCTTGAAAAAAAAAATGTTCCCAAGTTGTTTTCTAGCAGTTGCGCCCCAAAATCCTGATCCTGGATGCATGATTGATATTACCTAGGGTATGCTGACTCCCTTACTAACGATGGGTAAATGTGTGTCGTGTTAACACGTTTACTCTGGGTTGTCTCAGTTTGAGGGGTGTTAACACGTTTACCCTCGGTTACACGTGGCCCTTGGATGCATCGTTGAGATTATCCAGGGTAAACTTGCTGGACTCACGTTGACGATTGGTAAGTCCGAAGGGTGTTAACACGTTTGCCCTGGGTTATCTCAGTAATGCACGCGTCCCCTGGATACATAATTGAGACAACCCATGGTGAACATTTTGACTCCTGTGCAAACAGTGGGTTAATTTGTGTGGTGTTAACACGTTTACCCTGGGTTATCTCAGTGATGCACGCGGCCCATGGATGCACCATTGAGACTAGCCATGGTAGACACGTTGACTCTCGTGCTAACAGTGGGTTGATTTGTGTGGTTCTAACACGTTTACCCTGGGTTATCTCAGTGATGCACGCGGCCATTGGATGCGTCATTCAGATTACCCATGGTGAACACTTTGACTCCTGTGCTAACGATGGGTAAATTTGTGTGGTGTCAGCCCGTTTACCCTGGGTAACCTCTCAATGACGCACGCAGCCCCTGGATACATTATTGGAATTACCCATGGTAGACACGTTGACTCCCGTGCCAACAGTAGGGTAATTTGTGTGGTTTTAACACTTTTACCCTGGGTCATCTCAGTGATGCACGCGCCCCCTGGATGCATCATCATTGAGTTTGCCTAGGGTAACCGTGCCGACCCCCATATTGACGATGGGTAACTTTGAGGGCGTTGACAAATTTACCCTGAGTAATCTCAAAGATGCACGCGGCCCCTGGATCGCAGCTAGAGGTCTGCTCGGATTTCTGAGTCAGGATTCATGAATGTTCCTGGAAATGTGCCAGACCTCCCGCTTCATTAAAATGGACAAGATTTTCTGGCAAAATGTGATATAACCTGCTAATCTTACCACTTTTTTATATTGCTAACCGAGGCGAAGAATCAATCGTGCTAGATACGCCCATTTTACCATTTTATCTGAAAATTCCAATTTAAAATGGCGGGTAAATCTCTACCTTCCTGGGAGCATTCATGAATTCCACAGTTGCTTACTTAACTGCTATTTTAGCCCTCCTTGAAATGTCTGTTCGTTCCAGGATCGCTCCTACAAAATCGACATGACGAACGGTGGCCAAATCGACCTCGAACACCTTGAAACCCTGATCGACGAAAGAACCCGCGCCCTGATTGTGAACAATCCAGGAAATCCGACGGGTGTGGTGTTCAGCAAGGAACACTTGGAAGATATTCTAGCGGTGAGTGTTCGTTCTATAGATACGTACGTCAACGGTCATCAGCCTTTGGTGCGTGGAAGACTGTAGTGTGTGAGAAAAAAGAACTGGTTTTCAGTTGGCCAATCGTCATCGCCTTGTGATCATTGCGGACGAGATCTATGGAGACCTCACGTACGACGGTGCTGTGTTTCATCCAATCGCCACACTCTCACCGAAGGTCCGCCCATTTCTCGTGGGAAGTGATGACTATACCTGGACTTGAAGTATGAACGTTATTTTTAGGTGCCAGTTATCACGTGTGATGGAATCGCCAAACGATGGATGGTGCCCGGTTGGAGATTGGGCTGGCTGATTGTCCATGATCGCTTCCGGGTCCTGAGCGAAGTGCGAAAGGGTCTGGTCGCCTTGTCGCAGAAGATCGTCGGCCCCTGCTCGCTGGTTCAAGGCGCCCTTCCGACGATCCTCCGAGACACGCCGGACGAGTACTTCGAGCACAACAAGCGTGTCATATCCAGGAATGCTGGGATTGTGACCAGGACCCTGAAAGGTGTGAAGGGAGTACACTGTCTGAAACCACATGGCGCTATGTATATGATGATCGGCGTCGACAAGTCGTTGTATGGGGATGATATCCAGTTCTCATCCAGTCTGATCCAGGTTAGTTACCCTTGGCACGTCTTAGCCAGTACAGCTCCAGACAACTCGTCCATTATTTCCAGGAAGAATCCGTCTTCTGTCTCCCTGGATCAGCCTTCTCAGCACCCGGCTGGATACGTCTGGTTCTCACCCACACCGAGGAGATAACCGGCGATGCGGCGTCGCGAATCCGCCAATTCTGTGAACGCCACCTTAGCGACGCTGATTTGGCGGACGTTGGAGAGTCGTCCGATGAAGGCTGCGATATCTCAAATAGCGAAGCCTTCTAGAAGCCCTCGTAGCCCTGATTTCAGCAATTTGGCTGTGGGCGTGGCCGCGAGCACTCGCGCGGCGCGTCCGAGGCTCCGCCCACAACCAGACTGCTGGAATCGCTTGTACACATCTCAGTGGGAGTTCTAAAGTAACATATCATTTCTATTTAGACCTGTTCTATTTTTTGAGTCATGGATCATTTCAATTATTTTATTTAGACATCTATCATAGTTTCTATTAAGTTATTAGTCAGAAAGGGTATTGTCGCAGTAGGCGAACCATTCGTGTACCTAATGTAATTAATTTATGATTCTCGTCTTGTTCACGGTGATTTTCATTCCTTTTTCTCCGAAGTTTACTATTCTCGAGTGCTTTCTTTGTGTTCATTGTTTTTTTTTTCTAATCTGGATAAAATTTCAAAATGGTATGCTTTGCATGTTAGTGTGATAATGGATGAATACAATGAGTATCTTCGTAAAAAAAAATAAAATATTTCTTCTCGAGTGGACTTGTTGCGGCGTTTCCACACCAAGCAGTGCATTCTACAGCTCTTTAATACGAAGCACTCAGGAATTTTCTTGTCAGTATCGTACGATTTGACGTGAAGCGTTATACCATTATCATTATACTTACAGTGAATTCCAACTGGACGTAGACAAGGGGCGAGACAGCGGCGCGGCGTTCTTGAGCAGAGATACAGGGGATTTGCATGCTGGCTCTGGTTGTCTGCTGCGGCGTGGCACTCGAATTCTCAGCTGCTGGCAGAAGCAGACAACCAAAGCAAGCACGCTGAGCTTCTGTGTCTCTGCTCAAGAACGCCGCGCCGCGGTCCCGTTCCTTGTCTACGGCCGCTTGGAGTTCACTGTAGGTATACCACCTTACATATTCTATAGGGTCTTTTACAGGAAATCCTACTATTACTTAATTGGCAGTTCATGTGTGTGTGTGTGTGCACGAGAACCAGCCATTATCGTGAAAAACAACCTACACCGTCGTGTTCAGCGCGTCGAGTTATGTACGAAAAGGTTGCAAATTTCGACTCATACCTTGATTTGCAGGTGTTTTGGTACACTTTTCATCGTTTGGAAGACCAACAGTTGTTTACACCACAGTGAAAATGAATGAGAGTTGGTGTTTATTGGTCTGCGTTTATCAAGTCATACACAAGATATGATGCGGGTGGGTATGTTTCAGAGACAAGCGGGGGGAAAAGAAGGGCGGGAGACAGGATGGATGAATAGAGTTGGGTCTCGCGGTGTGATAAGGATGCGCCGGCGCCCAGAAGTGGGAAAACGCCTGGAACTGGGTCCCACGGTGTGATAAGGGTGCGCCGGCGTCCAAAAGCGGGGAAGTGTCTGGAGACGGGTCTAACGGTGTGATAAGGATGCGCCGGCGCCCAGAAGTGGGAAAACGCCTGGAACTGGATCCCACGGTGTGATAAGGGTGCGCCGGCGCCCAAAACTGGGAAAACGCATGGATCTGGGTCCCATGGTGTGATAAGGTTGCGCCGGCGCCCAGAACTGGGGAAACGCTCTGATTCGGGCCGAGCGATGCGATAAGGGTGCGTCGGCGTCCAAAAATGGAAAAACACCTGGAGTCGGATCGAAAGGTGTGATAAGGGTGCGCCGGCGCTAACAGGTGGAGAAGCGCTTGCAGCCAGGTCCGACGGTCCTGAACAAAGTTGAGAGACGACACCCTCATGTTGCACAGCCTCGGATCCACAAAGCATGAGGTTGCGAAAAGCAGGAGTTTTGACAAAAGTAGAATGATCGGCATGGTGTGAAGATGATGTCATATATAGGCAACGCGAGCGAAGCGAGCAAGAAAAGAAGCCTGAGAGTCCGGCGTGAGCCGGACGATCAGGCTGGTTTATAAAATTTGTATCCTACACGATCCGGTTCAGAATGTTCTGCCATTCATTTCCAAGAGATTTAAAATGAGCATTCCAAATAATAATCGCACGAAGTCGGAACCGATTCGTAGAAATAAATATATACAGGGTGTGCTAAAATTATGGGTACCAGCTAAATTTAACTTCCTGAACGAAGAAGCTATAGCATCGGGGAGCTCTTTGAGAGGGAATGTTAGGTACTCCTACAGCAACAATAATTTAAATACATCTGATTTCGTATGTCACTCTATCAGTGTCGATATAAGGCCTTCAGACTTACTAGCTAGGTGTTGTTTGCGGTAGCAGGTAATGGTCACTATCATTGCCGAGTTTTTGTGAAAAGCTCCCCATAGCGCACCAACGCCAGTATGTGCTTCCTAGCATGTCCCAAATAGAGTAATCCGGTGAAAGGAGGCCAAAGGAGGTGGTAGGCCAGCGACTGAAGTTGACGATTTGAAATAGTTCTCCTGGCACAATTCACAGACCTTCTTGTGAGCTCCAGGATCGGGTGATACTTCTTCTCATTTGAGAAGTCCATCTTTGATTGTTTCCTCACACTTGTCCTCAATGATGGCTCGATGATGTTCGTTCACAGAGAGATTTGATGGAAACGGTTCATCGGCAGGCGTCAGCCACAACTAGTTTCTTCGCGATTTTGGCACAAATTTCTGAGGAACGGTATTTTCCACGGGTGAAACTATAGCTTCCTGTTATGACGGCTTTGACACATTGTGCAACCTTGTGGATAATGTGTGATAATGATCGACGACTTGCACCCATCTGCCGGAAAACCTAATGCTCAACATATTTGGCGATTTTTTTTCTTGGGTGGCAAGAGCTGCTGAGGATGGGGAAGGTGGCACCCATTCCGCAAAATTTCTCAACGACATGATGCGTGCTGAACAGGGATGAACGGAATTCCGACTTCCGAAACTTCCGATATTCCAGTGTTTTTTAGACTTCCGACTTCCGAAAAATGCGAAAAAAAACCGAAAGTTCTCGGAAATTTAGGATGGCCAGTGAACAAGTTGCATTTTCTCCGCATGAGCTCCCACAGACGGCAGACGCAGGTGGAGGGGAAGCGGAGAGGGCGAAGGGAAGTGCTAAAATGCCTCTAAAAATACATTGCAGTAGGTCAACTTGATTTCATGGCTTTCATCATCAATTTTATATGTTTAAATTTGACCGTCTGATGCAAGAATAAGCACTCAATTTTGCTTTTGAAATTTTGCCCAACAAATCTGCAGAGTAAAGGAAACTCTAGCTATATCTAAAGATGTGAGCCATACACGAGGTTGTTATAAAGACTTATAAAGACTTCTTTGTTGTCTGACCTTTCGGCCTCCTAGCCTTCGTCAGAGCCTGAAAGGGCCTAGACAATTCGTGAGAATATCCGGACAAACACCTTCCCAACCATGCATCGAGTCCAAGGCTAGGCACGAAAAATCACGAGCCAACCCCATTGAAACCGACGACTAACCTCCTAACAAGTCCTGCGGTCAGATGGATGTTATGAAGACGACCGGACGCGTTTGGACTTGGTAACAATGTGAAACTTTCTGCCAGAAG
>JARK01001452.1:140951-167217 GCA_000688135.1 Ancylostoma ceylanicum | reverse complement strand
GGGGGGGGGGGGTCGTGAGAAAAAATTGGGGTCTCCGCTTTGGGGACCCGGACAGGAAATAAAACCAATAAAAATATTAATTATAATGAATGGTTAGTAAAAATTATCTAAAAAATAATGGTAAAAATGAACAATCAAAAATGTACTAATACAAAGGGTTTATTCATTTTGTAACGTAACTTTCAAAACTTGGCAACCCATTCTCAAGGGAGGGCACCCCCCGTCCGCCACTGCTGGCGTAGAATGTGGCTAGTTTTGAACAAATTCTTCTAGTAAAGAAATTCTATTTTCAAAATGACAGCCTTCAAATGGCCAGTGGTAGGTTCATATGCACAAAATTTTCTTTCAGAAAATTTCATTGATTATCGTAAGGAATTTTCCCCATAAGCTCTAGAAGAGTCATTTTTTAAACACCTACAATATCTCTTGAGCAAAGAAAAATTATAATTGTAACTAAACCACGCCCATTCTCACCGTCTCTTCACGCTCCATGAGTTCACAAATTAATGACCGCTTCGCCGCCTCGAATTCAGATTCCACTACCGTTCCGCTTTTCAGCACTTCATTCTGAAAAGCAATCATCTCGCACAGTAAGTCAGTCCTGTATGAAAATGCTGGTCCTACCACGATCTTCTTCGTCTGTTCATAGGCTTGCACTGGTTGTGCGCACCTATACAACGACAACGTTATCGTGCGTCGTTCTGATCGTACATAGATATTTGCCCCGTAGGCTAGACCATCACCTCGAATCGCGCGCCATAGTGGTCCTGAGGACAAAATTAGTAGGCCCATTTTCAGAGCAACTCTTCACGCTCACCTTCACACTGGCTCAAATACTGTGTGAACAACATCGTTGGTACCAGTTCTTCACTCATCCAATCACAGTCCATCGAGCATGTCTGGTAGATGAAAGATGACTCGGATCCACCCACTCCCAGCACTCTTTGCTTACCGGCGAAGTTAGCGTCCACGGATTCGCCTGATCTTGCCTGAAACAAGAAAAATCCTGAAAATCCTTAAATGGCAGTTTTTCGCAAAGTAGCAACGGAATGCTGTTGTAAGACAGTTTTCAGAAAACAATTATATGACTCCTTGGCGTAATTCATAAAAAAAACCAACCGTGAACTTTTCCGCCTTTCCAAAGCTCTTCTCCACAAAACTCCACTGTTGATGATTGAACAGCTTATTATCAATGAGATCCACGTTACATAGAAAATGTGCGTTGATTCCACGGGAAAATAATGCTGAGCGGACCTAAAAAAGGGCATCTCTAAAAGCTCACCTGAAAAACTGTAGAAAGACCCTAAAAAGACTACAAAGCTATGCCTTTGGCGACTTCATGTGAATCTTTTTTATCGCCGCCTGAAACGTCCGTCAAGCCGCGCGTGCAAAAGTCTCCTCCTGCAGCTCCGCATGCGCTGCGTCTGTCTGGATGTATGCCAGGAAGAATGACAGCTGGTGAACCTGTTTGTCACTCTGAGTGTGTATCATCGTAAGGGGAAAAGGGGCGTGGCCAGGCGACTCTGATTGGCGCATTCGGAACGCCCATCATGCCTAGCTGTTTCAACTCGAACGGCGTCAATCCCGTAAATACATGGTCTATTTGTGCTTGGCGTCGCAAGAGCTTGAATAGATGGGCAAGACGGGCGGCCCCAATGTGCCAATCAGAGTCGCCTGGCTACGCCCCCTTTTCCCTCACGATAATACTTCCTGTCAATTCACCATGCGACTGCTGCCCCACCTCTAGTTATGTGTCAGAGATGTATAGTTTATGTATTTCAAAAGCGCCGATGGTTCGGTATCTGTGCCTGCTTTTCTCTCACTCCTCTCCAAATGCTGCACACTTTCCCGTGTTCTTTTCCTGTCTGCTGTCTTCCCAACTATCGTCCCAGGTGAAACACACTATACATTCGTTATAGTTACAGCCCTTCTCCAAAAGTTAGACAGATTCTGTGTGCGGTTTCTTAGCGTCGCGGCCTCAGAATCGCGATGGAACCTACTCGTTCCTCTTACTAGTAGCGTTCTCTTACCATATCTATCGATTCTGCAGCCATGGAATGGATGGGGCGGTCATGATGAGGCGAAAAGGGGCGGGGTCGTGTTTCTCCGATCGGTCCATTTAAAGGAGAGGTCAACCCGATTCCCCACGGAATCCTCTATCGTTCCGATGACTACAGATGCATGTTAATTACCCTCCGTTGTCAAAGATGTTCAGCACGACAATCAATAAATGAATAACTAGTATATGTAAAACAGAGTGGAGAAGGAAAATTTGAAAAATATATAATTTGCCATTTATGTTTCTACCCCTAGACGGACTTCAGGCAAAAGAAGAATAACAACCTCCTCTGAAACAAAAAAAAGTATATTTCCCGTACCTCCTCCAACTTCGCTATCACCTCTGCTGGATGTGAATCACATCGTTTCGCGATTTTCTCATGGAACTTCTCCAGAACAAGTTCATCATACATATGAGCATTCGTATCTGGAATAAAATGGGTCAAACCTCTTTCATCCTGTGACGCTTCGAAATAACTCACTCAGCTGATTGATCATCGAAATCAGCGCTGTGCTAGCCACACTGCAGCCATCCCTTTTCTTTTCTCGAGCATCACTCGCAAGCTTCTTCGCGCACTGTTTCACGCGTTGCGCGTCGAACACAATGCCAGTTGTGAAAATCTCCGCCCATTTTGCCAGATTTGGGAATCCGGTTTCGGCGTCGACCTACGAGAACATCAGTAAATTATGGTGGTTTTTACCTCACAAAGATTACGAAAGAAGATAAAACTGTATAGTCCTTGTGCGCCATCGGTAGAAAGTTTTCAAGCGCGCAGAGCCTGCGGCGCGTGCGCGGCGTGGCCCGTTCGTAACACCGGTCCGACGTCCTCGCTCAGGTGTTCGATGATGCCATTGGTCAGTATCAGGCCCAGGTAAGCGTTTTTATCCGGTTTTCTATACTATAGTCCATTTCAAAAACGACGATAGCTGAGTATTTGTGCTCATGATCTGTATTTCTCTCCTGTCTCTCCTAATACAGCACTATTTCTCGCATTCTCCCCTTCTCTAATATCGTCACAGCTATGCACTCCGGTCGAATACACTATATTTGAACTGTTTTTGTAATTTTAAGGACCGTGGCTGACCGATATTGATGGGACTGCCTCTGCCTCGCCTTCTGCACGTTTTGCCCGCGCATGTCTCAGAGCGTCATTTTTGATATTTTCATGTGTTTTTGGCTCCATAAAGCGCTGCTTGTCTCAGGTAGCCTCTTTTTTGTAAGAAAGAGGACCTAAGATGGGAAAACGCTCACGTGGGCCTAATCCTGAGGAACGGCGTCCTCGGACAACTGACCGAGGACACCGGACCGCTGTTACAAGCCGGCCGCGCCGCGCACGCGCCGCAAGCCCTCGAAAACTTTCTAACGATGGTGCATAAGGACTATAGGCAAGCTTACCACTATCCTGAGGTCGACAAATTTATCGAAGAAATTTGAAATGCCAACTTGAATGGAGTGATCCACAAGGTCCTGAAAAGAAAAGAGCATGAACATTTTAAAATATCCTTATGGTATAGAAATGAGCCGTGTTCGGATAGGACAGCGGATTTTCTCATCCAACTCACCTTCGTGTACAGCCTCGCTACGTCTTCAGCGCTCTTCAACTCTCCATTAATCTTCGCCGGGGACTCAAACAACAGATCAGTGTAGAGGTAGAGCCAAGCTCGTTGTTCCGCTGTCAATCCACTCGAGTCCATCAACAGAAACAGTTCGACGAATTTGGTTGGACAATTGTGGAGCGTTGTGGGGAACGGGAACTGCTCCAGGAACTTTGCCACAGGCTGCGATGGCGGCGAACCACCCACATTGGACTTTGCATCAACAGGGAACCTGTTGAAGGCTTCCAGCTTTTTCACAATGAGTTCCTGGAGCACTTTAGCATCCGGTTTTCGAGCCGTATTTTCTTTGATAGCGCAGCATATCTTGTCTCCACATCCCTTGATGCCGTCTTTGCCAAGTTTTTTACGTTGTTGCTCTATCCTGGCCTTCTCTTCCTTGGCAACCTGCTCAACCATTTTCTCGCTGGGGATTCCAACAACAGCCACATGTGGACCGGTGAAGTACTTCTTCACGAGAGCGGACCAGAACGAAGCGGGTTCAGATCGTAAGCGACGGATCAGTTCTAGCTGCAACAACGTAGATCACTTTAAAATGTGCGATATGTGCGGAAATGTGGCTAGCCCAAAAAGGTGTGAAATATAGCTAACGAAACCTCGTTACCTCATCTACTCGAGTCTTCAGATCCTCCTCACTATTGTCGTACAGCTGATGACCGATCATGTGACCAAACAGCTGAGTATCGGGATTTTTCTCCATCTAAATGAGTACCACTTCACACCATTTGCCCTATTTTTTTGAGTTACTACTTTGATGTCTTTGTTCTTCTATTAATCGGTAGGACAATAGCCTTATGCAGTCTATCCTACACGACGGGGCCGCCGACGCGGGACGGGGATCCAGAAGCGGCGCGGCCAACTTGGCAGCATACACCGTTTCAACCAGTTATTACCGTTGTATTAGATTGGTTTTTGAAATTCACGTTACTTTCTACCACTTTACCACCTTTACCACTATAACCTTTCCATTCGGTGAATTCCTTCATTAGTTTGATTCCGAACAGCCAAATTTGCCACGCCGCAGCCGCGTCGCCTCTGGATCACCATGCGCGCCGGCGGCACAACTGTTTCGGATAGACTGTAGTACGTCTATTCTCCTGGCCAATTTTGCAATAATTTGGATTGCAATCCATAATTTTTGCAGAGAGTTAGAGGCCAGAATAACACATAAAGAAAATTATGGGAAGAAAATAGTGGTTCACACTGGATTCATCTGGAAGAAAATGTATAATAGTCAATATAAAGTCAAAGGAACCGCCCCACCTTGAAATTAACTTCAAAATCTCTAGGTGAAAAGAATTTCTAGGAGCTGGTGTTCACACTGGTTTATTTAAAGGCGGCACCCACGGAAATCCTCACTTCCGAGGTGAGTCGTTCTCCGTGTGGTCGGCTGCCAGCCGATCACAATGGTAACTTGAACACAGGAAAAGGCGGCCTATCTGTGGAGATACTGTCGTGGACATAGAGCCGAGCGTGGCCATTTTGGTGTCCGCCACGCCAGTTGACGCTATTGATTTCGCATGCTACGAGTGGTCTAGCCTAATGTATCATGTTGTCTAGGGAGTATTGTACAGTATAGGGTTTGGAATGCACACCATCCACAAGAATTCATGACGTTACGCGCGTATACCCTCAGCGGAAAACTCGTCCGCGCTGTGGACGCATGGGAAACAGCGCCTTTATTTCTCGTCTTCCGGCGTGTTTCACGCTGTTTCATCACTGTCTATGAGTTCATCGTCCCTGAAAACCTTGAAATTCAGCGAAATCTCCAACACAAAAATTTCCGTGGGTGCTGCCTTTAATTCTATGAAGAAAAAATGCCGAAAATAACTTTTTCCAATCCCCAATTCTTGCGGAGCTTGTGGGCGGAGCCTGGGGCGGGATGACGCGACTTCTGAATAATTCATTCACGGAAACGCACCTTCTGAGAAAATTCGCACTAATCGTAAGAGTTCCTCATCCACTCTCTGCCAGAATAGAAACTGCGCTCCGTGTGCGACGAGCAAAAGAGTTCTTTGTGCGGAAATCCTGCAATCTCATCCTAGCTCCGCCCACATGCTCCCCGAGAAATGCGGCAAAAAAAACAGGTCCTCTCGGCAGTTTCGCACGGAGCCATGTATATCATCCTGATCAGCAGCGGCTGGAGATTCTCTCCTTGCAAAAATCTCAAAATCAAACTAAGGTAGGACGGTGTCTCCAAAGCAATCAGATTCTCGTGGAGTTAAATTAAAAAAGGAGAAATTAATCGACAAAAACTATTATTTCCTCAAGAAATCACAGTACCTTCTTCAGCTCGTTCTTGACAGTCTGCCCTATGAGAAAACCCATTCGCTCCATATCCCACGCTTTGTCCTCCACATGTTCTTTGACTATTTTGTCCATGAACCTGAAAAAAAAAACAGTGCACGCCTTCACAACAAGCGAATTACTCTCAGTTCGAGAAAAACTACCCAACATCACCTACTTCTTTTTAACATCATCCAGGCGCTCTGTGGGCACTCCAGAAAAAGTTAATTGGATAACACAGGTGGTCTAAAAACAAAGCAGGAAAAATGACGGTGATTCAGGAGAAGTGCAAAAAAAAGTAAATGAGCACCTGTTCAGAAACGTGGAATCCGACTTGACTGGCCAACGGTTTGTCAATGAGGACGAACTCTTTCTGGAGGGGTGATACCGGAGTATTCGACAAATAATCGAACAGCACATCAAAGGCGACCTTTTCCTTGAAATTTGTTGGCTTATAGCCAAACCTGAAAACATTAATGGTTGTTGAGGCTTTCCACTGAGTTTAGGGCCTTAGCGTCTGGGAATTTAGCTTCATCCACCTGTCACAGAACCATTTGGTGTCATAGATGTGCACCAAATGAATGCAGCGTATTGCACGTTTCCATATTTTCCCCGTATGCACTTTCCAATCAATAAAAAAAGAAAATGATCTTAAGCCGATTTTTTGTTCAATTGACCAGGAAACATGTAATTGCACTGACTAACTAAAAATTTCGAATTCTCTCCTAGTCATTATATCAGATTATGGTCCGTTACCTCAGGGAGTGCCCATGGGAGGACTTTGTCTGCAATTACGACCGTAATGGTATCTGCTAAGCGATTGACTGGTTCGACCTATTTTCCACACTGGTGGTATGATCCCTTCCATTTAAATGTTTCACTACTGTTTCCGATCTAACCAGCTGATCTGCTGGCCAATACGGCTGCGGACGCGGACGTAATCGCACACAGAGTCCACCCATGGGCACACCCTGACCTGACAGACTATACAAATAAGGAGCTAAATTTTATGAGAGTTCATTTAAGTTTTCATCCTCTGCAACACATACCAACTAATCTCCACAATCCCTCTTGATTCATCGTCACTTGGGCAAGTCACGTGGTGATCGCTGGACTCAGCCGGTGGTTTCAATTGAAATGATGAGAAAGGTCGTTGGAATGATGAAGGGACATTGGGTAGATGTTCCTAAACTGAATTTTCATTCACTAATATCCTATAAGAGAGCTAACAATTACAAAGCAGAGAGTTGAAGTGCAAATAGAGAATGCTGTGAACTGGAAATCGCATGGAATCTTCAAATGGTACCGACAAACTGATGGAGAGTGCAGTTTTGAGTGAATACGAAACTCAAAGGCCGGAAAGCTCATCCTTACACATTTATATTAAAAAAAAACAAAAGAAAATAGCAATTGCATCTTCTCATCCTTGACGTAATAACGACTACTTCCATAGATACATCAGATATATTCTGTTTCTCAGGAAATGACAGCTGGAGAAGCGCCAGAGAGCACGAGAATGAGAGAGTGTGTGGTAATTCGAGAGAGTGCCGAGAAATGCAGGCGCTATGCACGAATACTCAACTATCGTCGCGTTTGTAGATTGTATAACATATGCAATAAACAGAAAAAAAAAACAGGAGAAAAAACACAGGAAGAGGAAAATGGAGACATTATGTTTACAGGGTGGCCCATAATTATGGTGACACCCTGTCGGCTTCCGCTTCTTCAATTTATTTTGGATTACTGTTTCTCACAGGAGTACTCTTTTGATCATTTCGTAGCACTAGTTTGTCGCTTTCATTATTTGTGTGTAACACGGGAAATCCCTGAATTGTTCCTGCTCACAGCCGTCGCAAAGCTGACACCCATTTTTAAAACAATTGTGTTTTGGCACGCTCTCTTTTTAAAACGCTAGAAAGGTCCAAGAGGCCGGCTTTCACAATTACTGGGAAGAATAAAGAGTCGAGATCAAACTCCAATCAAATCGGAAGTGGAAGTTTCGATACAGTTTGCAAGGAATCTAAAAACGCTTGAAAATTTCAATGATTTTGGCAATTAACTCTCAGAACCCCGAATTTCAACCGATTGTATCTCTCAGCTTAACTGGTTTTCGAGACAGTTGCTTTATGAAAACCTCATAGGGATGCGAATTCGTTGTTCTTCTCCTCACGGTCGTGGAAGAGAACTTCATTTGGCTAGGCGTGAGTTCGACGATATTGCTGGCGTGCCGAAGTCATCGGAATAATCAAACAAATCATCGTCAATTCAGCAGCAGATGAAAGAAATCTTGGAACTCAATACATGTTTTTGTTCGCTGTTCATTAAGGAACAAAATTACTACTTCGCCGTTCCAAGCGATGCTGAAATACGCTTAATATGATTGTTTGTTTCTGTCACCATAATTATGGGCCACTCTGTAGTTTCCGTTTCGTGCACTACCTTCTACGGAAACTAAACAAAAAGTCTCGGCCATTCCCTGCACCTCACCTCCTCAGTTGCTGCGACAATCTTCAGCAACCTCTCATGATCCAAACGACCAGAAACAATAACCATCATATTTGATAGATGATAGAACTTTTTGTGAAAATCGCGAACCTACAAATACAACCAGTACAACATAGTAAATTCAGGAAGCTTTCCAGAACGACATAAGGCCTCCTTACCCGGTCCGCAGTACACGTTTCCCGTAAGTTTTTCAGCCGTCCACCCGTATCTACGCGATATGAATTGTTTGGAGGATATAATATTTCTTTCTTTTTCCTAGAAAAAGACCCATAGAACTGTATGGGAAGGAAACATAACCAGTGCAGGAGTCCTACCTGTCCATAATACACGACATCTCCGATTCATGATCCTGCATTTCACTATAAACTACTCCGGCATCTTCACCTTTTCCATTAATGTGGTGAACCTCCGTAGCGAATTGAGAGTCCTTAAATAAGCAAGGCTTGGTTATATTCCAAAGTATTTGGGTAAAAAATATCAAGTACTGGCTTCTCAGTTGGTGGGCGGAACTACGCACAACGGTGATTGACTGCGACGTCCAAGGGTAAGCTCCGCCCACTGTTGCCAATACCAATTCACTTACCGAAAGCATAGGCGAGAGAAGATGATTGAAATAAACCGGTAGCACCTTGAAAAAACCTTCGCTTCCCACCTAAACTAGTTCATTACCTTTTTGGGGAGTTCTGTTATATAAAAAGCACTTACAGTACTCAATGTATAGGCAGTATGGTCCTGATCCGTCCACGCATTGGTCCCACTAGCCAAGCATCGATTGGCAATGACGTCAAGAACACCCTTGAATGGGTACTTTTTGCTGCCCATGAACACCAAATGTTCCAGAGTGTGAGGAAGGCCATCGTCGCAATCCGTCTCTGTCACTAAATCACAAACGGAAGTGGTTCATTCAAAATTACACAAATGAGGTGGATTTCTGGATTACGTGATGATTCTCTTTGCTAGAACAGTTAGATGAGCCATCTACGGCCTGAACAGAAAAAGGCATCTGGGCCTGGATGCATCAGTGAGATTACCTAAGGTAAATAAATACGTTGGCGACGAAGTAAACGGTAAACTCGTGGGACACACACTCGCGATGACCCAGGGTAAAGTTAGCACTGTCTATGACCTCTGAACAGTCCCAGAAATCCATGACTCACCAAATGAAATGCACCCCTTCACCATAGGACCCGGCACATCACCAACTGCCACCACCAGTCGACTTCTCGTTGATCGATACAACGAAATACCGATCGTTCCGTTCATTAGCACTTCCGACTTGGTCCACAGGCGCGACATCATCTGAAGGAAAATGGCGGACGAATGGCTGGAAGAACGGAAGTCGTGTAGGCAAGTCGATTACGAAATCTTGGCAGGGAACTTGTACATACAGTCAACTTCAAAAGTATGTAGGCAAGAGTTGGAACCGCGGCGCGGCTCTCTCGCTGTCTGCTGCATGGATTCAGCGGGGCCTGCAAGGCAGAGACACGGAGGAAAACCGCGCCGCGGTCCCAGTTCTTGTCTGCGTACTTTTGGAGTTGACTATAGATGGTCTGCTGAATAAAAACGAATACGAATGAATCATTTTCGCCAACTAGTCGTCAGTTTCGTGAAAAATTGCCAGGGAACATAGAACACTGTACAGAACCGGGTGCATCGCCATTTCGAACTTCAGGAAACGCGAATCCCTTCCATATTCTTTGCTCCTCACCTTTGTTGTTTAAACCAAGCCTCATTCCCTGCTTAGCGACGAAATGGACGAAAATAACTCTTAGCGCGTAGGAAAGATAGACAGAACATCATTAGGAAGCAAATAAAGGATCGTGCTGTGGACTGAAGCAGCGCTAGAGTTGATGCGCAGCGACGAATAGGTTCCACAGACACTAAAAAACCCTTTCTTACCTCTTCCATCCCGATATCCGGCCATGTTTTATTTTGAGTTTATAGTTCGTCACGGAGTATGGTGCATGAGGAGGCGAAAGGGGGCGTGCCATGTTTGAGTGATTGGTCCTTTCTTTGAATGACCTGATCTCAGTGGCATGACCCGCCTAGTTTCTCCTTCTGATAACCCATACCCTTCGTCCCGGCGCAGATGTCATATATACTTCTGCGTGAATAAGCAAGTTTACGAGATGTTGCGCCGCGTGCGTAACGTCGTGTACGCTGTGGACGCCTCCATGACGCCATCGCCTCGCGATAAAGTATGAACATAACCCAAAACATCGCACCAGTGGGAAGAACCGCCGCTAAGCAATAGTTTAAATGCTTAACAAGTTCTGCTGCCGCAATTCTCTTCCACTTGCAACCTGTTCCACTCAAGATCAGCTAAAGGTACAGTGAACACCAAACGGCCGTAGAAAAAGGTCGGGACCGCGGCGCGACATTCTTAGGCAGAGACACAGGAGCTCTGCATGCTCGCTCTGGTTGTCTGTCCCCAAGAACGCCGCGCCGCAGTCCTGCCGCTTGTCTACGGCTGTTTGGAGTTCATTGTAGCTTAGGGGAGCACCAAGAGATCATCAACAATTCTTTGCGCTTGAGGACTCTTCGTAACTATTAGCACACACTGTGTTTAATAATAGACAGTGAAGCTGCTCATACACACAAATACGATGAGACAGAACTGTTCATCATTCAAACAAGCCATTTCAAAGAAAGCATTTACTTCTCGAATTCTATACAACCGATATTAACATATCACATCGCGATGACTCGTTATCGAATATATTAAACCGTGAGAAACTGATGAAAAAGTGATATCACTATCAAGAGGTAACTACATACTGCCAAATATGACAATGAGAAAAAAAAAAGCAATAGCACCAATTACAACAATTCAAGATGGTCTAGTTTTCGAAAGCAAAAAAAACTGAAATGTCACGAAGCATATAAGCACATTATATATAAGGCGAATTTCTGAGAAAATATCCGTAGATCACAAGGCAACATGTGGTTAGGCGAAGCGAATCCACAGCACTAGAGTGACTTGATCAATTGGGCCACCTTCGCGTAGGCGTCCTTATTTGCATGCGATTTCATAAAAACGTGTTGTAACGTATCACGATCACGTCGATCGAATGCTATTTTCGCCGCACTGACGAAATTTCTGGAAGAACTTGTTCAGTTCCTGGTGTTAATGATTATTCCGCATATGTATTTAGAACTATAGAACTCACCCCATAGCCATATAAGCAGCAACGAGCTCTTGATATCCATGTACTTTCGCAAAATACTTCTTACATTCGTCTTGGCGATTGTATTTCATACAGGCTTTGATGAATGGCTGCAATTCAACTAGGTAAATATGTGATTTCCCGCCTTAGTAGATATAGTGACTATGGAATTATTTCATGAACGTAAAATTCAGAAGTGAAACCCATAGTGGGTAAGACGTGTAGTGAGCGTCGATGGCGGTGGCTTTCCGGGGCCTCGAAATGCACGCAGCGCGACCGCACCGCTCCAGCAGGAATCCTCTCCAAGACAACAAACTATTGGGTTTTCTTGATGGTTAGTTCACTTATTAGCTAATATCAAATGTGATGAATAACTATCAGGAGAGCCCAGATTCGCCACGGCGAAGACGATTCCTCGTGAGCGGCGCGGCCGCGGTGCGTGCTTTTCGAGGCGGCAGGAGGGTCATCTCCATCGAGCGCCCACACTAATCTATACATTTCGCTCCGAGCACTTCAAAAAAAAAAAGACGAAAATAATCAACACTCCATAGAAAGTAAAATGCAAGTTAACCGATGTCGAAACATATCAAAACCACTCACCACGTAACCCACTGGTGACTTCTTTTGAGCCATATCGAACAACTGCTCCATTTTACCTTTCTTCGCCAATCCTTCAATCGTCCATAACCATACTCTGAATGTTAAATAATGTTATATATCCATAACCTCCTCGCAAGTTCCTAGTATTACTTACTGCTTATCCGTCAGCTTAGCTTGGTGCTTGAACTGTGCAACTTTCTGTGCATCATCAGCATGCTCAATCACGGTTTCCCGGATAGTCATGTGATCTTCTCCCCTTTCTGATTGCCCTGGCGCAAATGCAGCCTGAAATAAGCAGGATATCACCAAAGGAGTTCAAAACTGCCCAGAAAAACTCAACCAAATCACCATATCGCTGAGCAGCTCTTCCACTCCCTTATCACCCAGGTTCTTAGCAGCTTCTTTGGCTCTTCTCAGTGAATTCAATCGTTCGCTTGGCTGAAACAATATATTCACACCTATAAAACAACATGCAAAAGCACTAAAAACAGCCTACATTCATCTCACTCTCCACTGCATCCAGATGGAACATTGTTTGTCGCTCAAAGTCACTTGCTTGCTCTAGCAGTGCAAGCATCATCTTGCTAGATCCGCGGTCACTTTCTTCCCGTACGAGATCTTGGTACAAGCACTGAGCCTAACATGTCAACGTTGTCACCGTGCCGGATATACAGAAGACTATAGGTAAACTTACCAGTGGGATTTTTCGAATAGCTAGTTCATAATCAGCTCGTTTCTGTTCTTTCATGAGATGTCGGACCACTTGATGCATAAGCTGAGGACGTTGAGCAGCTGCTGCTCTTGCTAATGCTTCTTGAATGTCTCCGAGTTGCAGTAACACGTTAACCTGCAAGCAATTGCAGGTATCGCAGTGAGATGTATAATTTACACAATTTTCTTGCATCTAAGATTACTTCCTCATATAAATTACACAATTTTCCACATCCAATGCTACTCCCGTAGCTTTCAACGGCGAGATCACACATGAGTGTTAGAGTGATGGGAATAAGGTGATTCTGCAGACCAGTAATCATCCCAAAGGGCAGGGAAATAGGGCTGTTAGCCGCGCAGTAGGCTTTCACAGGCATGTCAACTCCCAAACGATCAACATTGATGGCGCCATGGTTACAGAGACTTGAAAAATCTCCCACTGATTTGCATGTTAGCAACCCCAATCACATATATAATAGAATACTAAGGATGTACCAGGGTTGGAATTCATGAAACGATAAGCAAGCAAACGAACGATGGTTAGCGATACTGGCTATGGTATTGAATACAGAATGCTAGGAGACGAAGGAAGTGAAAGGTGGTATACTAGCCAGGTTTTGCTCGGTTATGAGTCCATGAATCCTAATCCAGGAAAGGTTCTTTCACTTTCTATTACTTTGTCATAGAAATACTCCACTCTACCTGCTTTGAGTCATCCGTTTCACGTTTGATCAGAAGTCGTGCTAACTTAGGAAGCTTTGCGTCGATCGCTCGTTTAGCAGCATCTGCAGAAAAAAGGATTTAACAATACCAGTAGCATTGAATAACACCATCTGTCTCTAACAATGCATTTAAGCGGAAGAGATCACTGGCGCCAGCACGCATAAGCCTCAAAACTCACCTGCTAATGACACATGCGGATAATTCAACAACTTCTTCGCGATTTTCTCATCCAGCGCTTCCATATTCAACTCTGACTTATTCGGCAGCGACGCGGCTTCAGTGATTGTGCGGCGAACCTTAACAGATACACTAATGGTTGATTCGTTCAAGGCTCATAGACTCAAAAATAGAAAGAGCAGTAAACCACGTACCCACTCAAGTAGAACACGATCAATGCCCTCCTGCTCGTCTCTACGCAGCCACTTGCAAATCTCGGCAGCTGTACCATACGCACCTATGTCGATGAGCCGGTTGATCAGACACGATTCTCCTAACTCGTGTAATCTAAAAGCAGCAATTCTAGTCTCATTTCGCCTAGGGAGCCTAGACAAAGGCAGAACACTACATAGGTAAAATCTAAATAAATAAAACGTACTGATAACACGTGATCGGCATTCCTATTCGTTTACGACGCACCTCGTTCAGCACTCGCAATTCACGAACGACACGAACGAAACGTACTGCATCGAAGCCAGTGGAAAACGCGACACCAAAGTGAGCTGCCTGGATGCAGAACACCTCTTAACTCCAAGAACAGATATAGTTCCAGAACGGAAGATACCTTCAAAAGCTCCTTCTGTATCTCCGGTGACCAGGCAGAAGTTGCTGTAGAGATGCACTGATCGATCGCGAGCGAGAGGTCGCGAATCTGAGTATTACACGAATAAACAGTGAGCAAAACAAGGCAGTGAAAATCCAGAAAAATAAGAACAGTAAGAGAAGTAAGAACAACCTGCATAGCGTACTCATACGACTGATGGCTTCTGTTGGTGTTGAGCCATTGTGCTGCCTCGTATAGCAGCGCACCATCTGATGCCGAGGCCACTCCTAGCACTGCTCTTTCATCTCCTAGGAATCCATTTCAATTTAAGCACATATATGCTCGCACTGGAGGACTCACTCGATACTGGACCGACAAACTCCATGCCAGTGTCTGAATAGAGCTTGACGCCGTCAGGTTCTACTCCAATTTGGACAAATTCCGTGTTCAGGCTGTAAATAATTACTAGAGCACGTGCTTGCAACGCTTGTAGTATGTATAGAACGCATAGAACCAAAAGGAGATAGGAAAGGTACAGAGGTACTGCTAGGAAATTTCTGTACCCAGGATATGCGTCACCGTGTGGGAAAAAGGGGTGTAATCAGGCGGCTCTGATTGGCGCTTTCGGGCCGCCCTTTACGCCCACCTGATTGAACTCGTACGGCGCCAAGCAGAAATAGACCATGTATCACGGGAATGACGATGTTCGAGTGGAAGCAGGTGGGCGTGACGGGCTGCCCAAATGCTCCAATCAGAGTAGCCTGGCTACGCCCTCTTTTTCCTCACGGTGGTACAAACCCTCTGCTCATGCAGTCTCGCGCAATTCACAGAAGATAAGCAACGGTTGGGGATGTTGTAGCTTCGCAACGAATTCAGCAGCGTGCCAGTATGACTGTGGAATTGACAGACCTGGGCAAACGTAGGAAAAGCCCTAAACCCAAACCTAGTGGTCCCATAAATCAGCGCTAAGAAGACGGGCTTTCTAGGTAATTTGGCACCAGAACTTGTGTACCAAAGAAATCAGCGACTGCTGCCGACTCTAAGGGTATAAAAATATCGATCAACGGTGTGGGATTATGCCTTCAAAAGTGGATGGTTCCAACCCAAATGCTCACCACTAATGCTAACTCCATTACAGGTATCTTAAAGCACCTCTTACATCAACCGCTTCGTGATAATCTCAAAAATGCAGGAAAGAATTAGAGAAAGGGTAGGTAAACCACCAAAAAAGAAAAATACACCCTGATATGTGTATGGCTAAGGTTGGGATAGAAGAAAAAAAGAACAGATAAAAATATCGGTTTAAACCGAGCTTTTACTCACTCATAATGCGCTTTCTCGTCATGGACACTGAAGAACTGCACCACCAATGGCGTCCTCTGCAGGAACAGCGCTTCCAGGCCGACCCATCCAAATCGATATATCGATTGCTCGCCGGGGACTTGGATACGTGATATTTGTTTAGACAAGTCTGCAGCCACAATCTGAATAAACATCACTCCATTTCAAACCTCATACAGACCTCATAAACGACAAGGTACTTGGATTAAGCTAGACGAATGGTAAAGAGCAATCATCGAATAGTCCCAGCTGACCACCATTCGTGCGTACTGTCCCTCTGGCTCCGCAAATGGGGTATCCTAGAACAAAACATGTTATCATAAGGTTTCACTTTGACTATTTTCTTGCAACTCACCACGACGCTCAGCTGTTCCCCTTGACATCCCGTGTAGAAAGTAGTGCCCTGAGCAACTATTACTCGTGTCAGCTGCGATTTGGGCTGTAGCACTGTCCATGCACTAGGATGTTCCCTGCTAGCTGCAATAGTGTGCTTCAGAGGCTTGTTTTTTAAAGAGAAGCTAGGCCTGGATGCATCATCGCAATTACCCGGGATGAACGTGTTGACGCTTGTTTTAGTCATGGGTAAATTTATGATCTCTTAACATGCTTACCCTGGGTAACCTCAATTATGCATGTGGCTGCTGAATTTCTAGCTAAAAGTAGCAGTTCTCCAACAGGATCAACGTACGACTGCCTAAGGCTACTAGGTCGCAACACCTTTTTTCCAAAGTTCTTCACCCATAAATGAGGAGAAAGCGAGCATGCACCTGGGTTGGCACAATTTCTGAAAGCCTATGATATCATCCTTCGATCAGACGCGCATTCAACCAAGCTCTAACGTAAAAGCTCCCGAAAGCACAGCATCTGTCATTTAAGATGACATTAGTTATGCATAGGATGGCATCTGGGCCGTCAAGGACACACGAAAGGTCTTCAGACAAAGCGTGATTCCTTTAGCAAGCTGGTTAATTCTGAACTTTCCAAAAAGAGAAGTAAAAGTAAAGAAATAATGGAAATAAAAATTCCATATTATACAGAAAAGCAGTTTTCAGTCTTACTCTGCATATTTATATATTTGATACCCCATTAGTGACGTATTTCTGATAAACCCTTGCAAATAATTCCCCATCAACCTATTTCCTTACGAATTTTTCGTATATGGAAGTGCAGTCCTATGAATAAATCTTCAAAACTTACAACTGTGCATACTCCAAACCACTGGTTCACTGACAGAATTTACAACAAATATCCGCATTTGGTCATCAATTATAGCCACACCGGAGTCGTGCGTTGTAGGGAACACTCGCACCTCACGCACTTCTCGTATTCCCTGTAAAAAGACCGAATTAAACACATTGAATCGTTGTCACCGTCAGGGTTTTACATCAAGCTTACGGTATCCATTGATAAAAACATCTAAATAACGACTAGAATTGTTTACTACGAAAATACCAAATTATTCCATGCAATCCAAAGGTTCCAGCAAATCCAACGAGTATGGGCGTAATAAAAACTAGTACTGCGGCGAGTTTTTTGGGCTACGACTGCGTACTTGTGTTAACTTTAACTGTTAAAGTAAAAACAATTCAAGTTGAAATTCCTAATAGTAAGGCCATCGCCTCTTATACGGTCCTTCTTTTTTAATGTAAAGCACATGTAACAACTGAAATCTCACTCACATTACCAAAATGGAATTCTGAAACCCGCTCGCCAAGTGCCGAATACAGTGAAGCATTACCGCGACGGTCCATAACAACCAAACGATGTCCTAAACATGATTATGGAGTTAACTTTAGCTGTAGCGAAAAATAATGAAATTTCGGGAAAAAAACCGCAACAATCCGAAAAAGGGCTACTCATTCTCTGGATAAAAATCTTTGTGAAGACGTTAAAACAGCAAAATGTTACCTTTCGTCCACTCCAAAGCGCATACATCGGGTACCTCCAATTTTCGCTTCAGGTACTCTCCTCCGCTCATTCGAATATCAATGAACCATGAAGTTGTAGAATTTGAGAACGCGAGAGCTACAAAAACCACGTGTATTAAAAATACGGGACATCAAATCAAGGAAACACACCGAGAGGTCCAGAGTACGTAGAAGCGGCAAAATGAATAGCATTCTTGATCCTGAGAGGCGGCAAATCGGCATAGTTCTTTACAAACCTAGGGCAAAAGAAGCGATGCTTGTGACAATGAGTGCGAATGAATTAAAATAGCGCTTACTTGAGCTTTACATCGCCGATGGCAATCCAGCTGGATAGTGTGTCGTCGATAGTACCCCTTCGACTTGTCATCACCGAACCATGAGGAAATGGATAAGTTCTGCAATAGCAGTCATCAGAAAGGTAACCTCAAACATGATATGAGGTAATTTCAGAAGTAGAAGTTGGGCACATCTACAGTTAAAGCATGCTATGATGGAGCAGGAAGAAGTATAGCGTATGAAAAACGAAGGAAACGTCAAAAATTACGAAAAGCAGAGGTACATAACGGAATCAACCGTACCACGCATTGCATAAAAAGAAATATGCATAATTTATTCGTCGAAAGAAGATCTCACAGTGCAAAATTAACCTGAGCCAGTAAAAACAGCAAACCGCGGTGGAAAAACAGCAAAAAAGGGGTGCTTGTTGGACATATTAGTGCGGAAACATACTAGTTAATTCTTGGCAGACTGAATAAAAACAGTGAATTTGAGATCGATAAAAACACCGAAATATAACAACACTAGGAAACGGACCTTACAATAAAAACGATCAGAATTGAAGAAAAAACGAGTAAAACCAGCTGAAGATCAAATAGTTTGATCTACCAGTCATCATCACTATCATGCGCTGGATCGTTAGATCTTATAATCTTCTTCTTTGGCTGTTCGACCTTCGGTTTCTCAATTTTGATTACACCAGAGCGAGCCAGTCGAGCTTCTAGTACCTGCAGCATCACGTTGTGAGAAACTGTAACCACATTAGGTAACAGTAAGCTTTACCTCAGTTTTGAACTCATCAATTCCTCCGAGATCATCGAAACCTCGTATATAATCAACGGTTTGTTGATCTTTTACTATAGCAATTGTAGGAATCACGCGAATATTCAGACGTGTGGTGAGAAAATGCACCTTAAGATGTGAATTCAACAGCGACCAGTTAAGGGAAAAATGTTCTGGTAAAAATTCACACCTTGTCAGCGTTAACGTGGATGAAACGAGTTCCTAAGTGCTTAGGAGCCAATATTTGCATGTGCTTATCCACAATTTTGCATCTAGAATTAGAATTCTTGAATATACAGTGAGCGTCGATATAGCTGACGAATTTGCGGACTTGTGCGCCCACAGCAACGCGACCGCGCCGCGCGCAGCAATCCCAATTCTGCACTGTTACAGTGATTATAGTGGTGGATGACTTTTTTTGTCGTAAATTCATTCATCACGGTGAAAAACGATAAACTTCAGCACTGCTAGCTACAATGCAACCTATCGATTTTAACGTGTGGCGCGATCGCGCTTCTGTGGGCGCTCAGGTCCGCAAATGCGTCAGCTTCATCGACGCTCACTGCGACTGGAAAACGCTGGGCATATTTTTTAAACTTTATCAAGCTACAATTAAAATTTAACTCAACTCACCTCATATTTCCGTCCAGATAAAACAAACACACAACATTTTTGCTCTTTTTTGTCGCTTCAAAAAATTCCTTCTCATCAGCAACTTCCTCGTACTTCCCATGACCATGTGAAAGCATCTCCTGAAACGCAAAAGAACTCAGAAAACACCCCAAAACATAAACAGCCTAAAATAACATGCGCTTACAGCCTTTGCCTTCTGGATTTTCTTCAGTTCTTCTACTCGTCGCCTCCGGATTATTTCCAGTTCATCTTCGTCCATGTTTTCGAGCCTATTTAGGAAAAATTTAAATATTCTAGTAATTGTAGACCTCGCAAAGAAAGATCAACTCAAATTCTGCAAGAATGAGATCTGACCTGTTCATTTCGTTGTCAATGTGCTCTTCCATGATTTGGGCAGCCTTCACGAGCTGCGCTCCAAGTTGCTCGCCAAGGTTTGAGGCAGCCATTTTTAACAAAGTATAGTGACTGAAAAGAGCTGAAAAGGATGGAAGCAGTACAACAGGACCCAAGTAAAGAAAATAAATGGGAAATTCTTTCAACGCCGAGAGCAATCATGAAACTCTAACAAACGCTGGGCTTCTATCCACAAAAGGAGGTAAAGGCAAACCTGTACTAAATAGCAAGGTAAAGTTTAACCTTTGTAGCTCGAACTTTCGCTATTTACAGACTAAATCACACCACAACAGAAACGGAAAACCTACGACAGAAGTTCTAGAACGATGAATAACAAGAATCTTTAAATGGTTACGGTCACAATGGATTTCTGCAGTATCAGCCGGTCGCAATTTTCCGTCCGATGTTGTAAAATTTTTCAACGCTTCGCAATATTTTCTCTTTCGCTGTTCTCTGTGCTTCTTTTTGAGCGTTTGCTGTGAAAATATAAGCAGTGATTAATTTGTTACCCTCACATGGCTCAATTTCTTCGGCTGGCGTCGATTGCATTTGTATCCCAAGCAGAAATCGACTCCTTTGCTTCTATTAGTTGTTTTAGCCCCAAATCTCGCGTTTATTGCTATTCATGACCTGTTGTACAAATAGAAAATTTCAGGGTAAAAATGCGGATAGAAACGTGCTATTTTTGTTCATCGCCCATTTATCCTGGTCATGGTATTCAGTTTGTTAGGAATGATTGCACAGTAAGTTTTCTTACCTAATTGTTCTTATCTTGAGCACCTTAATCCTATTCGCAAGCAATTCCATTTTAAGGTCTTCAAATTCTGCCGATCTAAATGTAACAAGTTGTTCAAGAAGAAGAAGAACCCAAGAAAGCTGAGATTCACAAAGGCTTCGCGTCGTGCTCGTGGAAAGGTGAGCTGCGATCATTTCTTGTTTTGCTGTACTTCCGTTTCTCTGTGGAGGTTTTAACACCGGCTTTTGTTTGTCTATTCAAGACTTTGTTTTCAGGAACTTATCAATGACGTTACTCAACTACTGGAACAGCGAAGAGATGAGCCTGTGAAATACGAACGAGAATTGTTTAAGAACACCGTGGAAGCGGCTAAGACGATTTCGACTATTAAACATAAGAGGTAATCCTGTCATATTCTTGGAATAGTCAATTGCGACTTGATCGGCTCTTAATTTCTGGGCACCGGATGTTTCGTAAGAATTATAATTGGCAAAAAAATTAGGTTGTAAGCAATTGTATGTTATGAGAATCTTTTTGGTTTCGAACTATCTTACGCTGAATTTGTTTATTTGCTTATCTGTTTACTTCAAAACGGACCAATGTCACGCGTACAATACAAGTAATATAAGTCAGTACGAATGTCAGTAAGCACATCTGAAAGATTGCTGAGGTTACAATGTAAGATGTGCTGGTATTCCAATAATACGTGAACAGGGAAGTATTTACTGCTGTGCCTTCAGCCGATGTTCAAGGTACGGTTTAAATCTGGTAACAGACATGTTTAGTACACCATCTCTTAGCAATGGGGTGAACAATCCGATAGTTCTGTGCGAGAAAAATTTTGATCTGACTTTTAGCTACTGATTCGGCAAGTCTTGAGCCGTCACTTCTGCTAGTTCTCCTGTTTGAATTGAATTTGGTTTTGAACATACTATCTTTGATTATAGTGTTAGCAAAAGTGTTCACATCTCCCACATCGTATCGGAGGTTTTCACATTTCCCATATGATAGCAAAGGTTTTCACATTTCCCTTACCACTATCACATTTTCTCTCATTTTGGCTTTTGTATTGAATTCAGTAATTGGAATTCTTCACATGGAAAGTTACGTCTTCATTTTCTTTAATTTCACAAACCGAAGACGAAGACTTTTGGGACAAAACCCCAATATGCAAAAGAATTTTCATGGCTTTTGTGGGCGTTTGATGAGCGATAGTCTCTTTCAGAAGCGGTGTTAGCTAAGTTTGCGCACACTACCTGTCTTTTTCGCCTGACTCCCCCAATGCTGTACACTTTTCCACACCATCTGATTCTCCAATACATATGTCCGTGGAACAATCGGCACTGTCTTGGTATAGAATTGCAAAATAAGTGTTGTTTTCCCATCGTTTTCCTACTATAACCATAATAATATACGGTGTTAGATATATAACAAACTCTTGGATGAAAATGGATGATCAAAATGTTCTTTTTTAAAACAACTCCCGGAGGAATCGTTGAGCATTTTGATCCCTGAAAGTGCAATGGTGTCACTATTATCTCTTATTTCAGATATTCTAATCTGATCCGCAAATCTTTACTACCTGGAAAGATCGTAAAGAAGGCTGGTATGATCAAGAAGGCCGAGACCAAGCTGCATCTCATTCGCGCCCCTGTTGCCACCAAGGAACCTGTCACGCAGAAACAAAAGCAGAAAGAACAGGCAATGGAACTCAACTAAGCATTTCCTCCCACCTGCCCCATGCTAACTGTGCAATGAGGACGAAAAATTACCGTCAGGCAAAATCTAGGCATAAATGTGAGTCTTTCTCTGTTGGATACGAACTTTTGGTTGCTTTCAATGTGCCGACAAGGTATTTACGCTCTCACTGCTACAGTTACCTGAAATGAGTATTTACTCCTATCTTGGTTGTTATTTTTGCTGTATAGGCAGAGTTGGTTGGGCTGTTGATGTTATCTTGCACATACATACATATATTGTTTACTTCAGAGTATGACTTGTCGTTACTGCGTTGTTGTTACTTGAGAGAAATAAACGTACATCGGTGGTTTATATGGTTTCGAAGAACTATATCTGTTTGTTTGGCCCTTTCAATACAGAGATTGGGGTCGTTGGAAGGTTCTATCTGCATCTGTGTAGTTCCTGTCGAAAAATTGTACCGTTAAAGGCTGTAATGTCACAACCACAACCTTCTGATGAGCCATTAATAACGGACAACCTGGAGTCGTTGAAGGAAGGCGAGATCTTTGTTGATAAAGAAACAGGCAAGAAGTATCGCGTAAAGAAGACAATTCTACCACATTACGCCTCGGCTGGGCCTCATGGACTCGGTGAGTTTGTTAGAGAGCGTTGAGTTTTGTAAGACAATATGATGGTCTGACCTGATGCTACAAAGCAGTAAAAGCTCGGGTTTCACTATTTGGAACATTGTTTCCTTCTTGATTTCTCAAAAGAGTACTGCCCAGAGATCAGGCAACCTTGATGGAGTTTGCAAAAAAAAAAAATTGGGAGGAAAATCACCACTGTAGACATCATGGATTTGGTAGTCCAGAAGTATAGTCCATTTAATCGGTAGTCGGTACTGGTAGAAGGGCCACGGACTGAGACGCAGTTGTTTTCAATCAATATCAGGTATGCTGGATAGTGCAGAACCGCACAGCCCATCTTCAGTTCTTGAATACACCAATACCGGTTCTTTTCTGAACCGACTATAGTCCGATTCTTCGTTTCTGGTTGATTTTATGAGTGGTATTTCATGGCCAAAAATTGGTTAGCTAACCTGGTTTCGTGTTCATTCATTCATGAACACGAAACCAGGCTAGCTAACCAATTTTTGCTTTCTGTGTCTCTCAACCTTATGTAGTCTATGGGATAACCAATCACGCTAGGTATTCTTGGTTTGCATGGTTAGCGTTTCATGAATCCCAGCCCTGGAAGCTGAAAGTGGGGGCCTTCCTTGGTGTGGCCTGAAAGTGAAGGTGGGAGGAGCCCCGTAAGAGGGTATTCTATCCATGAAATGAATCTCCGAGGCGAAATTTGGCCGTGATGGATAAACTAGCGTCCAGCACCAAAGGTCCATTTCCCGCGTGCTGACACACAGTGTTTTTTTTTTTCAAATCTTATCTTTCTGTAAATTATGGGCTGTGTTCATTTGCAGAACCTCACAATATGGTGAACACATTAGAACTGGTTCATCTACTATTAGGGAGTAGGAAGTACCCCGTTGCTTTCCAGCTCCTTATTTTCCACTGAAGTATTGCCTCATTTCTTTAGGAGATCCCGACGATAGAACCCTTAGACGTATCGAAGCTGACGTCATTATTCCAAATCGAATGAATGCTCGTATTGAGAAGGTCGAGTGTCATGAGTCTTACATGGGTATACTGTTTTTCTGCATCCTTCGGTTTCTTCTGGCTTTTTTATGCTGAACAGAGCGTATCAAATGTTTTGCATTCTTCAGGTCTCATTAACTGCATGCGTGAGAAGGGAGCTGTTAAAGGGTTGAAGCTGTGTAAACCCGAGCTGGACGTGTTCAATCATTGCAAGTTTTTGAAGTGAGTTTTTTTTTTCTAGTCGCACTTGACACTGTGAAATCAAAAAACAACATAAAGATTACAATAATCTCTGAAATTCGAACGTTCTTCAGTTTTTGATCTGAAGACTTTTGACCTGATCAAGATCCAAATTCATTGTTTTCCAGATTCAACGACACTGAGTTCCGAGAAAGGATGACTGAGGAATACCTGCAGGAACGGTCGGAAGCACGCCGAACAGGGATGACCGCTCGGCAGCGAAAACTTGAAGCGTACCGCGAGTGGAAAAAAGAGCATGAGAGCGGTTAAGCAGCTCCAGTAGTGTTTTAGATTATTGATTAGCTTATAAGTTGTTCTCTTTTTTGTTGCATTCGTTTGTGTTAATTAGGTGACCATTTACAGATGATTTAAAATTTATTTATGTGATTGCTTATAAAATTACTCGTTCATTTCATCGACAAGATGCTGAATTTATATTTAAGCTGAAATTGTGGAATGATCAAGTGTCCAGTGTTCTTCGCTGGTATTCGATGATTTTTTCCCATTTCTGCTGCTTTTGTGATAGGTTGAAAATCCCCTACAAATGGCGGCAGATGAGCTGATCCTGTTGGACACGACGCAGCTTGCTGTTCACACGCTAAGTCTGCTGTATATGTGCTCTGTAACAGCACTCTGGTCTTCTAACGCGGCGCAACGTCCCTATCTGCAGGGTGTACTCCAAAAGACTCCCCCATTTGCGTAACACAGTTCTTGCGAGGGAAAAGTTGCGTGATTCGGCCTTCAAACTTTCTAGTCTGAACTTATAGTAGCAGCGTTTCTATGTAATCGTGTGCTTCCCGTGATACCACATTCTGTTAGTTCTGTTGTAGTTGTTAGTTGTTCTGAAGTTATTTAACGTTATTGTCCCTAAATGTTGAGCGTTGTCCTGGAAACTCGACGGACAGTAGTATGCAAACGCATTCCACACATTGCTCGCACGTTCCTCTCTTGAGCACGCCAGTTGTACATTTATCCGTTCACTTAAATTGTGATTTATTCCATTCCAGTGGAGGAAAAGCCTCTGCGGCTCTTCAAACTTCTTCGAAGCGTCGTCCGCTGAGTCTTGGGAGAGTCATGGAACCGCGGCTAGGGTAACCGAAGTTCATGATACTTGCGGTGATTTAGGTGGGAACTAGATGCTGATGGCTGTGGAGCGCTCTATGTACCCGAAAGAGGTGGTGCGACCGAGTCCTGCGAGTGGTCAGTCGGAGAAACTGGCCAATCACAGGGCTCGGCCGTACCACCCTCTCCAGAGATGCGATGCCGCTGCGTGACAAGACGTACGCTGCTGAGCTGTGATTGGTCGATTCATGTACGCGCCGCGGCTGCGGCCTTCAAACGTAGGAGCTGCGCTGGGGAGAAATAGACATGTTTACTGAGCTAAGGTGGGACAGATGAATGCCATAGGAGCCGAAAAAAAGTGTAAGGGGTGTCCACCAATGTCGTTCAATGCGTCGACTTTTAAGGAAGATCCTGGATTTAAGGGGCATACGCGTGCAGCGCGGTCGCGTCGCGGCGTACATCTTGACCGCCTCCCATGCGATGCGGAGCATATCTCGCCCGGTTAGACAGCCACGACGGAAGCAGTGATTAAGTCTCAGGTGGCATATTGGCTCAATTATCTGCCTAATCTTCATGCCACCTACTAAAACGGAACAGAAACGTGGCATTGGCTTTCTAATTCGGTTTCCATCAGATGTAAGCTGGAACTTCGCAGTGTTAAGCGGTCAAAGGTAACGAAGTAATCTAATAATAGGGCTCTCGTTCCAATATCTTTTCTTTTTCACTTTCGGAGTTCTCGTAATGATGTCAGATGAAATTAGCGAATGGCAGTGGTGTCGCGAGAATGGGGAAGACTCATTTCTAATTTGTTTTTTTTTTTCTTGCACTAGTTGAATCTTTTCAGCTCAAACTTCAAAAATTGGGACGCTTTTCAAATTTTTTTGAGCGTACGAAAAAAAAAAACTCGATGCTCCGTAACTTCTGGGACTCAGATGAAAAATATAATAAAATAATGAAACCATCAGTTTAGCATTATATAGTTGGTATTAATTATCTGATAAATAATAATAAAAACTCACAATGAAAAATAAACCAATACAGAACTTCAACTGTTTTATGAACCTATTCCGGAAACTCGGCGACCCATTTCAAGAGTGTGCCCCGCCCCACCCCCCCCC
>JARK01001452.1:118300-140387 GCA_000688135.1 Ancylostoma ceylanicum | reverse complement strand
CCCCCCTCCTGCGTTCGCCACTTATTCATCCATACTGGAACCTCAGCGAATTTGGCATTTAGAATTTTTCCGTGAGATAAACAAGTGGGATAGTAAAGGTATCGAAGCGAATTGTTTTCATAATGTAGTGTTGAAGGTTTCAATGGTATGAGAAATTTGTTGAAATAGGATAGTTATGTCATTTTTTCGTGGGATTTGGGCCCATACACATGTATTTGGTTCCCTTGTTCTGTCATATATGAACCCTTCTGTAGGAGCTCACAGCCACGCCATTCCCTCCAGGCGGAGAATTTTTCAAAAATTATTTTACAAAGTGATTGCGAATTCCGTGCTTGTTTATTTTTGTGTCATATCTTTTGTTTTCCTGATGATTCAGCCAATCACAGACGAGGGCAAGGACATTGTTGCAAAGGGAGTATATGGCTTATTGATTCTTTGTTTCTGCGTTTTACAGGTTGTTATGAACACGTTTTTATTTGGCCTTACATTTCGACCTCACGTCGTCCTCAGTGGCCTGTAAATGGCTCAAAATGATGTTATCTAACGAGTTACCCCACCAAACGCTTCCTTTCCCAGTGTATTCAACTCGTTTTTGTTGGAGCACTGCGAGATCCGAGTTGAAGATGGGACTTACCACGATTACTCACGATTTACTACTTACAATCTGTGGCTTATTAATTGGACTTCCAGTCCTATTTTTGCTGGTGTTTTGGAAGCATTTTCTTCTGGCCAATTCTCAAAAAAAAAAAAACGAAGGACTGAGTTGTTAAGGTTCCCTTTGGCCGTTCCCCTTTTTTGGGGAACTCCTTTTTTCCCACGCCATCTCCTCTCATCAGCTCTCCGACTGTAACTGAAGCCCTGAGCCTTTCCAGGGCTTCATTCTTCACCTAAAGGATTTCGTTAGCTTTGCTGTGCAGAGAAAAGGATGAGAACACACTCCCTGTCCTGTATTCAGGCTCGTGGCTGCACATAACGCGCTTATTGGCCAATAAAGGTGCATAGTCGGGCGGCATAATAGGCACGATTCCTCAGCTTTCGCCGGGAACACAGCTTATTAGCGGCGTATTCGTGTCGGAGACCTCTGCACGGAGTGCTTGCATACTCTACGGCCTCTATCGACTAAGGCGCTCCCTCCCCCGTTGTCCACTGCGTGGAGCACATCATCAGCTGACTGCTCGTGATTTCATTAACTTGCTTCTTGCTGAGCTTTTTTTCGCAATTTGTTCAATTTTTTTTAAATCACCGGTCAAAAGACCAAGGATCATTATTTCCCCGTGGAAATAAGCACCTCTTCGGTGGCGGTCGTTGTGCACATAACAATGGCTATTTACACTGCGCTCATTGCCTATTCAAGAAGCTTGTTTTCGTGTCCACCGACGTATTATCGTTATTTTCGGGCTATTTTGAGTCACGGATTAAAGGTCACTTCGACAAAATGGGTTAGGGAAAACTTTATTTTTAAAATTCGAGAAAAAAATTAGATTGTCACAATTACAGATTCTGGAACGAAGTATCTGCCACAAGCAAGTGGTTTTGTGCATAGTTCTTCTCGAAAAGATGGATACATTGCGTTCTTAGCGTCGCAGCCACAGAATCGTGGCAGGACCTACTCGACCCTCTCACTTGGATCGTGGTCTTATCGCATCTCTCGGTCAGGTCCCGCAGCGATTCTGCAGCTACGGAATCTGTCTATTTTCGGGAAAAACTATAAAAGACTGCGATGACGATTTTTTTCGCGCTTTCACTTGAACTCAAGAAAAAGGAGCGAATCGTGGAGAAGGGGCGGAGTTTAGCTCTCACTTTTCAAAAGTTGCAGATTTCTGCAGTGTTTAATTGTACCTGTAAGGTTAGCTAGTGGAACAAAAGCAAAAACTCGTGTAAGCAAAAAAATCCTGGCTAAGAGTGAGGAGAGAATCTAAGAGATAGAAGAAAAGAAATTTCCGAATTTTTCGGTCTTCAGTTGTGGTTGATTGTTTGTCCTTTCATCTCAACACAAATTCTAGTAAGATCATGGAACATGGGCGTGGCTCAGGTCTCACTCTCCGAAAAGCTGCAGATTTCCTTGGATTTTCTGTATCTGTAGGATTATTCATTAGCGGATCGCACTATATCCACAAAATTCCTAGCTAGAACCGCTTGAAAACGAAGGAAAAGAGGAAATTCTCAGAAATCTCCTGATTTTCCTGAAATTTCTCGAGTTTCCCGGACCATGCATGCATGTAAAGAGGACGACTAACAGGAGGTTTTGTACGATAAATAGAAAAAAAAAACAGCGCCTCCTTCCAAAAAACAGATTTTTTCGTATGAAAAATAGAGAAAAAACGACGTGCCTCTTTCCAAAAAAGAGGGTTTCTTCGTATGAGAAATAGAAAAAAACGACGCATCCCCTACTAAAAAAAAGGATTTTATGCTCACTGTGATTTCTATCAGCGTATAATGACGGTTCGTGCAGCGGGGATCTTGTAAAATTCAGCTTGTTCCGAGGCGCTTCGTTTCAATTTTGGCCCAGAAAAAAATTTTGGTTCCTGGATACGTATAGGCTTTTTTCTGGCAACCTTGCATTCTTTATGAATAGAACGCTACGAATGTGAACTATAAGATGAGATACGCATTCATCTAGCTGGCGAGCTCAAATGACAGATGCAGTAACTCTGCCTTTTTGTTGCAGTTGTCCTTTTCCTGGCAACTCTTCTCATATAAAATTTGCGCCGAATATTGAGCAGCTTCTCATCTAGGAGACCTTTTTCCAATTCATCTCATTTTGCCTGATCGAACTCATAGCTAGGCACCAGAGAAGAAGAGCAACCTCTGCGTCTCTGGCCAGTCACAATAATGGGAGATGATGACCCTGGAGGCGGAAGCCAGACAACGCATGAATGTACGTAACTAGTGCTGTACCCATTAGCGTCGCGGCAAGTGCGCTGCTCTTCCGCCGCGGGCCTCATCGCTTCCTGCACCTTAGCTTTCAGGACTTTGGGGATAATGGAATGCGCTTAGCTCTGGGAAGGCTTTCAGAGGCTTTTGAACTTGACTTGGACTCATTCTATTATATATTAACTAAATAGGAGTGGCTCTAGTTGGGGGAGTTTGCATGAGTTCACTGACTATTAAGGTCATTCAATTCTATAGCATAGATAGATTAATGTGGAGAAATCCACTGCTTCCTGGGTCACGTACATCATAAAATTTACCCAGGGTGAAGGTGTTACCAGCATACCCATCGTTAGCATGGGGGTCAACACGTTTACCTTAGGTAGTCTCATAATGCATTCACTCCCAAGCAGTTTTCCGAAAGTCACTGAAAGCGTCATAAGCTGCTGGGTTGCTTCGCGCAAAGTATAGCATCTTGTGACATCGATCACGATACGTATCGATTTTTTGCGTAGCATCGCCGCTGTCGCTGCTGCAAGCGCCAGTAATAATCGATGTGCATAAAAATCGATTTTGCATAGGCGACGATCATCCTGGGCGCTATGAGCTGTGTTTATACTCCATCGCGATACGATGACGTCGCGGTGGCGACAACCTGCGCGACGCAACAGGTAGCGAGGTTAGGTAAGTTGTAAGCTGGAACAGATAGCGAAAAAAAGCAAATCCTATTTTAGAAAATTGATGAAATAGTCGCATTGCGCGCCAGTAGACGCTACAAGAATTCGGCCTACCGCATGACTTTCAAAGGATGAAAGTATAAACGACACGTGACGGGGATCCAGGACTTCGTGTTACGAGCTAACCGCCAATTCTAGTCCATTCCACTGGGTACGATAGTTGAAGAGGCGGCAGAGAGAAAAATAGCGCTAGAAAGTGCGCAGCGATTGGAGAGGGTAAAGGGAAAAACGGGCAATCAGTCGATTCCGAACAGCTTGCATGTTCGCGACGGTAGCGGCGCGACGAAGTATAAACGCAATTATGCTTCATGTACGTGGCGACAGCGCTGTTTTCGAAAAAAAATCTTTCTCCATTTCTCCATATATTTCACCCTTTAGGCGCATCGAGACGCACGCGACGCGGTTGATTAGTAAATGCCCTATTATGCTTTTTTTTACGTTTTTGGCAATGAGCCAACATATTAGCCTTTTATGGAATTTCCTTCTCTCCCTCGTAATATAGCAATGACGCACGCTATAGGACGCTTATGTCCCAGCTTGTGATTATAATCCTATTAAATTCTGAAAAGGATTATCGGACAGCTACTATACAAGCGTGTATGTATCGCCTAGTGCAGCACATAGAATACTACTCTTGCTATTTCCATAAAAAGTCCAGCATTGATCTACGACGATCAATAAAGTTCTAGGATGAGCATAGACACTTATGGACCTCTATTTTCTTGTCTTACTCAAATTCAAGGTAACAGGAGGGCTTGGCTCTGCGGTTCCAAGGTTTGGATGCATCGCTGATATTACCCGGGGTAACGTTCACTCCCACGTCAACCATGGTTAAATTTGCGTGGTTTTAACACGTTTATCATGGGCAAATACAATGATGCATACTACCCCAGCTTTGCTTTTATCGTCAGTAGACGCATCAGAATTAAATGGTCGGGGTCCGGCTAGTACCGTGGAAAAGTGAACAAGCTGTTAAAGATGAATGAACATGGAAAAAATGAACAAGCTGTTAAGTTTTTGAAAGGAAAACTGCATTAACTTGTATCTTCCGTGCTTCATAGTACTGTAGTTCATGTCTGACTTCCAGCAGTAGCTGACTCCATTCACAGCTCATCATAATCTTTGAAATTCAGACATGCACTAAAAACAGGATGGGTGACTTGAAGGTCACGTCTCGAGCCAACGTATTGAATCCATCTGCCTAATGAGCCGGATCGGTTTCTCACGAAAAACACAGAGTTCAAATTGCGTAAATATTTATGGTGTGCCAGAGGCAGTGGAATCGCTGGCGTATGGTGTGGGCGTGGTTCTCAGGATTCTTCTGGATGGGATAGGTTTTCACTTATTTCCCACACTGTCAAAAAAGCGAATCTCTCGCTTGAACATTCCTCGGCCAATACTGAGTTCTGGCAGAGGACATTTTTCAACTCTCAGGTAAAAAATTTGAGCAGATTACGTGTGCTTTGTGGCAGATTTCTCTTATTTTTCGTCGGAATATATATTTCCCGATTTCGCCCGAGAAATACACGTGAATCTCCAGAAAATAGGAGGAATCTGCTCGAATTTTTCCTTCGGAGTTTGTTCATTTGATCATGGAAGCTCATACCACCGGCTAGTTTTGCGTTTTTCTATTAGAGTTTCGCCTGGGCTACAGAATAAAATTGCCGTTCATTAGATTCCCTGATTTCCCTTGATTACTAGAAGTAATTTTGCCATAAATGCCCAAAACCCTATGAAATGTGCTGCCGGTCCTTGCAAACAAAAAGGTGTTTTTTTCGCGTCTACATCTCCATCTACGTCACAAATTTTCTTTTTATGGAGTTTTCCCTGTTATTCTTATCACAAGTTAATGATCTCCTATTCCACTAGTTATATCACTGTTGGAGTTGGCATTGCCTGGCCCAATTCCCGTTTTCAAGGCTTCTATAGTAGGCGTCGAAGGCGGTGGCCTTTCCGCGTACTCGAAAAGCACGCGGCGCGACCGCGCTGCTCACGATGGAATCGTCGCGGCAGTGACGAATCTGGGTTTTCTTGATAGTTTTCCATCGTATTTGATGTCAACTGAGAGAAAACTAACTAACAATCAAGAAAATACCACAGTTTGTTGTGAGAGGATTCCCGCTGGAGCGGCGCGGTGGTGCCGCGTGCTTTTCGAGGCCGCGGAAAGGCCACCGCCACCGACGCCCACTATATATGTTTAGAATCTCAGGGAATCTGTTCGTGATGGTACAGATTTTATCCTGGAAAACTTCCGGAACTTTTTGACCTTTCCTTTTTCAAGGCGGAGCGAGACCAATGTACCGATAGGAATACAAGACATTTTCTATACATAAATAGGTACACACGTGGGAGAGGGAGTGGGAAGGGCTTTCGTCGTGCCAGATGACCAAAACACTTAGATTGCCATTGTACTGGTTTTGTACAAATTTTGACAATTTGTTGTAAATTTATTATCGAACTGTATAATGGTGCAGATGAGTCTTTGCCGCGTCGCAACGCGATGCGTCGCGTGTCGACGTGTCAGCTTGGCTGCTGTCGTCTGTAGGCCGCTGTACTTACTTTGCACTAAACGAACCAATATTGGAGGCATGTGTGACAGATGTCTCGCATCCCTATGATCCAAGTGATTACATGGTTGCTGCCTGTAATTAACTAATACTAGTTGTGCTGCGGTAGTTCCGGGTAGTAGTTAAATAGGGCGCGGCGGTGACGTTGCGAGAGCCGTACTCCCCGTTAATCGCTTGGAAACGGGGAGTTATTAAATTTCTGGGTTGAAATGCAGCAATTGAAGGTTGTTCAAATAGTTGACTACGGTATTTATGTATCACATTCACCCATTGGTTTATTTACCCAAGTACCCTTCAATGCTTCATTTTGCTATGTTCTACTAGCACTTCGATGCGGCGCTTGCTCCAGAACACCAGTTTCGCGCAATCCGCGTTAAGTATGCTAATTAATTGCCCTAATTAGTGACAGCGGACACTTCCGGCCCGCTGGCGGACCGGAGCGCGTCAGCTGTTGACGTCACCGCCGCGGACGTTGCCGGCACGGCTCCGCCCCCGCCGCCGCGTTTTGCAACGAGTTTTCTTCGGCGCCGATCGATTTCCGCCCGATATCGATCGGCACTCGTTTTCCCACGGCTACCGATGCATGTTTTTCGTCACTTCACTGCATCATTGAACATTTCCACGCTTACGCGACACTGATTAGGTTTCCATGATTATTGATCGATGGCTTGATCTTCATGGAAGGATTCGGTTCCGTTGGTTTGTTCCTGTTCTTCTCTGTCCCATATTGTCACTTGTTGCTTATCCAATTATCGATTGATTCCATTGTTCACGTTCAGAGTGTCCACCTTAATCGCATCCTTCCTCTCATGCATAATTCATGAATTCCGAGCCAGCCAACCGTGTGTTTCCTTGTTTTTTCTGCATTTGCAGACTAGTAAGTTTGATAAATCGGTCTTATTAATTTTCATGTTCGGCTATAGTCGATTTCAAAACTTTTGCTTCATGGATTTGGGCTATATTCAAGACATGGAATTATACTAGATGCTACTGCTTTGCAGTGGGCTGGCTCATCTCCTTAGCAAAGAAAGTGGAACATCCTTCTAGAGCATTTCCGCCTGTTGTCTTATTGATGTCATCAACATTTCCTGCTTTTTTTTGTTTGGTGCTACGTTTATAGTTTTTTTGTTTTTTTTTACATTGGCTAGTACTACTACTTACTGCTCCTCCTGTATTCTGTTATAACCAGCTGGTAAGGTACAGTCCTTCTCAAAAAGATAGGCGGATTGCGCGTGCGGTTTCATAGCGTTGCGGCTGCAGAATCGCTTTGGGACCTACTCGATCCTCTCACTTGCTCTCTCCGCATTTCTCGTCCAGGTCCCGCCGCGATTCTGCAGTCACGGAATCAGTCTATTTTTTCGAGAAAGACTGTACAATATATATGTATGTACCGGATCAGATGGTTGCTATTAGCCGATTTCTCTATTCGCGTTCATCAGATGTCCTTCCTGGCACTATTCAACTCTTACAGCTCCAAAATCTTCAAAAAATTTTTTGGCTGGAACTTTGCATCGGGGGATTTTTCGAAATGCTGAACACGAATATCGTATCCAGCCGTTTTCATAAACGGCGATAATCGACTGTCTGTGCATGCATTGCAATTTGCGCGCTAAACTGCAAACATCCACGTTGTGTCACGTTGCTTCGTCGAGTTCTGTTTGCTTCTCTAATTTCTCACCAACAGTCATCGCAGGTGAAATCGACTATATTAATCATGTTAAATATTTCTTCTTGCCAACAAATTGATCTTTTGGTGTGAACTGGAACCTTTCATTGTATGTTCCATATTGATTTATTGATTTGTGTTCAACCACGACGGTTTTTTTTCGAAATTGTACTCTCGTTTCACTCCTCGCTATAGTATTTATCAAAACCAGTTAGTATTCTTTTGAATGTTTGTGCCTATTGCTTGTTTTTCTTTTCCCCCTCTTCAAATACCGCACACTTTTCTGCGTTCCTTTTTTCTCTAATGTCTCTTCACCTGCCTTCCTTTTGAAATCAGCTATACTCCTTCCTCAGACTTCGAACGATTCCGTAACGTCCCATCTTCTTTTGCATACTTTTTTAACAGAAGATTTTCGCTGATTTCATGTTTATTGGCCCCTCTAATGATCAAACGGGGCAGTCTTACCCTTGTTTCTTGCTACAGCCTCGTTCTCTTTCTCATTAAAGAGTTTACGACCTCGGTTATTCGCTCATTTGCCGCGCTGTTATGATATTTGCATAGTTCGCCCCTTATCTCAAAGCAGTTTCCCACGATCGTGATGGATTGTCGAGTGGTCCTGTGTGGATATTTATGGCTGGAAATAAGCCCGATGGCTTTCTGGCCCATAATTAACTGAATCTCCTTTGCCATTTCCTTCGTGGCAGCGCTGATATAAACATGAACAATTTTCACGCGCTTTCAGCCCTTTTCCTTTTCTCTCTTTCTCTGCTGTCTCTCCTATCTCGCGTCCATCTCGATAAGCTTCAGTGTTCGTCTGTCACATACCGTCTATTTGCACACATCCTTTGATCCTCGGCGCTTTGGCCGCATTCTTGCGTTCAGTGCTCGAATCGTGCAAAATTCCGTAACACAGCCGATTGTATCGCTTTTTTCCTCTCGTTGACTCATTTGTTTATTGTTTCCTTTGATAATTGTTCATTGTCACTTTGAGTCGTAATCAATAATAATAATGTGCGCTTGCACAGGTGACATGGTGAACAACGCACTTTTTTGAATTTTTTTTTCGACAGTCGATGTGTTTTATCGCTATTGAGCGGTAAAGTACATATTGCACGTTTGCAGCCTGAATGCTGTTATTTTGACTATTTCTTGGAGTAAGCGTGCTCATGTGACAAAACGAAAAGTCCAGTCCGGTAAGCATACAGTATTACCGTAATTTTTAAGCATAATGGGTACAAGCCACCATTTCTGAACTCAAAATTGACGCAGATAGGTGACTCGACGTTTGGTAGACCCGCATCACCTAGTTAATTGTCTTCTACAGTGAACTTCAAACAGCCGTAGACAAAGGGCGGGGCCGCGGCGCGGCATTCTTGGGCAGAGACACAGGGCCCTACATGCTGGCTCTGGTTGTCTGCTTCTGTCAGAAGCAGAGATCTTGAGTGCCACGTTGCAGTAGACAGCCAGAGCCAGCATGCAGATCCCCTGTATCTCTGCCCAAGAACGCCGCGCCGCGTTCCCTACCTTGTCTACGGCCTTTTTTAGTTCACTGTATGTAATGTGCGCGCGAAACACATTTCATTCTACTCCCGGAAATTACTGTAAGAACACCTGCTAATCGGACTGAACTCTTCATTTTGTGTTCGTGTGCACTTCGAACAAAAAAAAAATTCTTACGGTAATCCAGCTTCTTTGAAGGGGATTGACGCGAGTCATATAATCAATTATATACTTCTACTAGTCACGGCAAGAATATTATATGAAGCAGTGGTTTTTGTTTCAATTAATTAAAATTGAAGAAATTGCTGTGGGGTAAAGACCTTTCATATATGAAGTATCACACAGCTGCAGGACATTCTTCGAATCCTGAAATTCCGAAAAATATTGCTTTCATCGCTCTAGCTCCGCACTTACGTAACTGTTTTCTTATTCATCGACCCCAGGCATAAATTACCCGCGCCAAGTTCCTCCTGTTCACATCTTAGTCATTAATCATGTCAGGGCCAAAAGTCGCTCTGATTCGAGGAACAGCGGGACGCTGTGAGAGCGCAGCTGTAATTTGTCATAGGGTTATATTTAGTCTTGCGGGCTAGATGAACTTTCATTGCTGTTCGAAAACCCGGCACTAATTTCTTATGGGTTGGGGAATTAGTAAACAAGCTTTTTAAGCGTTAGAACTTTATTTAAATGAGGAGAGTAAGCTGGTGTCATGAGAGGTGATCTTGATGAGATCTGACATCTCAGCTTCACCAGTTCAGTCGCACCTGGGACCTTCCTATTTATCCTTCCCAGCATGGTAAATTAGCTATTCATAAACAACCAGGAAGTGGAATATCGCGATGCAACGATGAAAATCTCGAACAAGGACAAGTATTCCACCATGAATACTGAACAAACAACATTTTTGCCGAAATAATCAGAATTATTATTGTTAGGTTGATCGCAGAGGTTATCGTCGGTTTCTGAATATCAGCTTTTTACCCATAATGCTCGCTCGCTTCTTCTACGGTTTAGGGAAAACCTCTTGAACGATCATGAATACTGGGTCAGGAATTGTTTTTTTCTCTTTAGTGTAGCAGCAGTAATCGAGGACTGTACAGCAGAAAAAAAAACCTTCACCTTTTCCTATTGGCTCTGAAACAATATAGCCAAGACTTGGAACTTCTTTTCGCTCTCTTCTTAATCTAGGGCTGGTTTTGTGTAAATTTTCCCTCACTTGCTATTTCTTTATTCCAGAATTTTACAATAAAGAGGTTTTTCTCCACTTAGTAAGCAGTTAAGTGCTGTTTAGGTAGGCGTGGGAAATAATTGTCATCACTCCATGTCTGTGGAGTTATGTATCAACATAACTACTAACAAACCACAATAAACTGCACTGGTATCTTATTCGAAGGAAAATCTTGGAAAATCTGGATTCAGGCATGGATTGCTCAGTGATCCTCTGAGTCTATGCGTCTGTAGAAGCTTCTTCTCATGCAACATGTGCTGCGATTGCCAAGCAAGCATCAACAATCTCTCACGTGTGAAACGATTTTATTGGGAATAGCTCCTGGGAGTGGACAAATTATCCTAGGAGGGGAATTTGCTTGTTTTTCACTCGCGTAGGCATGCATCACTACATGATAGCTGGTATGTGGTAGGTGTGAAAAAACAGGAACCAACAAAAAGAGTCAGGAAAGGAACAATGTACAGTGGTAGAGGGCGAGCGGGCAGAAGCCAGGATTGTTACCTAGAATTGGCATTCGACGGACATGACAAGGCAAACCTAGTTTTAAAGGTGATCCTTACTTTCTTGTCGAGTTGGGAGTTTTATTCTAAAATTATTTGTGGAATACTCGAATTCAAAATTGAAATCCTCGGCTTGTTCTTGAACCTTCTTGGATATGTGGAAAACCCAGAAAATTCGATATCCCCTAGAAACGAGTTTTGATCCCCATATAGTTTTTATCTTTTAAGAAATTTACCCCTTCCCGCACCACCAGCGGATTATCCCGATAGTTCCTTGACGTTTGCCATTTTCACTAAGTGGATTTTCCCTCGGATCCCAAGAAAAACCTTCGGAATGGCGGACTCGGTGGCGAATAAGACGTTATTCAATTTCCAAGGCAACATTCTCCCGGCTTTTCCATCAAATGCGTCGTGGAATGAATGTCAGCGTCTATTTACCTTGGAAACGTAATCCTGCTCTCATGTATTGAGAAATGTTGAGCAGCAACGGGGCGGCCTCATCGTCTGCTGTTGGCTGGAATGCAGAAAATCCATAACTTTTTCGTGTCCATCTAATTGACATATGGCTGCTTGTGCATGTGTTCTTATATGAGCCAGAGCCAGCACTGGCTGCATCTGTTCAGGATTTTCTGGAAATTTCCGTCATTGTTCTCTCATTGTTCCGCTGCAATGCTATTTTTGGTGTAATCCTTCCGCGAATCATCTGCTGCCTGTGGTCAATGCCCCCCCCCCGTGTTTGCTTTTGATAAGACGTTGATAAGGTGAAGTGCACGCCGGGGCATTTCTGTGCAGTGCATGCAGTTTCTGTGCTTGTCTGCAGTCTCTTCAAAAATAATGTGTTCTCATTTGACTGCACAGCAGTATCCATGAGCCTCGAGGCTAATGTGAGGCGTATGCTGTTCGGGTTCGGTTTTTTCTCATTAGATGAAAACCGTCGAATGCTAGGCGACCGCGGCGAGGGCATAACGAGCAGCGCTAATGGCTTCTCGTCGAGGAGTATGAGACGTGTGCTTTTCAAAAATTACTAGTTACCCCGCAGTATCTTTCCTCTGACGGGTGCCTACTACTTACAGGGTGATAGTTTTATAATCCTCAAATATTTCCCGATTCTCTTGCACAAGGAGTTCTTCTAGCCTTCCAAGGAAGTTTTCCAGAAAAGTGCTTTGCTCAGCAAAAATCCTGCGCACTTTCTTTGTCCTCTGGCCAGACATGTTATCTTCAATGTTTTCCTAGACGTTGGTACTGTAGTTTATAGCCGGCAAAAGTGTGCTGCCCATGGCAAAACAGAATTATAGCGGTACTTCTGGGAGTAACAGGAGTAGATGAAATATAGTAGCTCACATGGGAGGAAATTAAAAATAGAGGGAGCTAGAAATCCTGGAGTAAGTAGGGATCGCCTTACGTCTTCGAAACTTCTTCTTTTGGGAGCTGAGCCTCCAACTTTTCCGTGAGTGCTGTAGAAGCCGATTTGATACTACATTTAAGTGGTTTCAAGCCGCTTTTATACATGGTATCAAAGTCCATCCTCATGCCTTCGCTAAGTCGACTTAGAGGTTTATCGGGTCTAAGCATCGTGGAGAATCCATATTCTCCCCCGCACTACTCCCTTGGTCATCCAAGGATTTATGCTTCGGCGTGTTCTAATTCTAAAGCAAATCGAGCCACTATCGTAAAAACGAAAATGGGTAAGCGGAGCGTTATGCCTGAATGGGGCGGTGCTCTCAAACTCTGCAAAGACTTCTGCGATTGGCCAATTTGATGAATTGACCAATCGCTAAAGTCGGCTTTACGGCCCCTTGCATGTCTAAGACTTCACACCGTGAAAATAGCACTTCCGTACATCGTATTAGACCCATAGCAGGGCTCGGATGCTTCAGTTAGATTATCCATGGTAAATGTGTGAACATACCCTAATTCACCCTTTACCTGGCACCCATCAACATGCCCATGACGTTGTTTTTACCCAAGGCAGAATGCATCATTGAAAATACTCAGGGTGAACGTGTTGACTTCACACAGTTTATTTATAGGTGAAGCGGGAGTCAATACTTTTACCCTTGGTAATCTCAATGATGCATCCAGGCCCTGAGCTGTGAGTTGTTTGTGATTAAGCATTATTGGGTGAGGGTGTGGTAGCATATGGGTTGGGAGAGGAGGAGGAAGAATATTGTGGGATTAACCTATTAGTATCAATAAAAACATTAATAAAAACACAAAATGAGATTTTTGCTATTTTCCAACCTATATCCTTCCATCCCTCCAGGGGAACTCCGCCCATTCTTGCAGGGAACCCTTGTTTAATTTTAGGTTGGTCCAAAAGTCTTAGACGATTATTTGTTTTTCGATCCAGAAATTTTTGGTCTTGAATTGTAATTCATTGACTGTAGAATATGGTAGAATGTTCTACTACTTCTCAACTATAAAAATTGGCAAACCAGGTTCCATCCGTTAATGTTATGAATGTTTGAAGAAAAAATTGCAAAATGTGGACCAATCAGTAAATTGTCACCATACGGTTGACGCCGTATTAAGGAAGGTTCGAGCGTAAGAACTTCTGTAATTTGTTGAAAATTGTTGTAAGATTGGAAGCGCTTTGAACAGGTTACAATGAGTTTTCAAGATATGAATTTTTGCGGTGAGATTTCAATGGGATGTCATATTTGTAATGTAGGCGGTTTCCCTCCTTCGAAAACAAGCAAAACTCGGGCAAAAGCGGAACGAGTGCTCAGTTTTTAGGCGGATTTTCGCCATCTCCCACGCTATTGAAAAATTTTCGCGTGCATCAAATCGCACATCCGCTATTGCACACATCCCTATGTGTACATTTCCGTTCCATCGACTATAAATGATGTCATTGCTCATCGCTTGTCTGGAATTTCGCCGCACTTATAAATTGAAGCCTCTCCGGCGGCTTTCAATCAGCACTACGCTTTTGTTTTTCGCGGCGCGGGCGACAGCTGATTCTCCGCGGGCTGCCGGAGGCGCCAGCGAGCCATAGTAGCACCTATAACGCTGTTTTATGTATAGTTTATGGTGATTTCATACATTCGGTGGGGTTTTCCGTACATTTTTGTAACAAATTGTTCGCTTCGTTATCTTCTTACATAGTTTGTTAAAGATCTAATGAAATTCGCATAAACCCCATCATCTTTAAAATACTAGAATTCTTTGAGTGAAATTTCCTCTGCTATGGTTTCTCATGGATAACCAGTGATAAATATGGATTGGCAGCCAGAAATCTGCTACGAACCGGGAAAAACTCGTGGAAATCCCGGAGTATCGGGCTATTTATGACACATTTTCTATTATTCTCTTATTTTCCCTTCTATATCACTGTTCAATATTTACGACCTGTTTCCAATATGGTTGCTTCTCATGCTGAACCCGAAAATGTTTGGAGCAGTGCTGTTTCTTGAAGCATCGTAAAAATTTCGTTTGATGCTCAGCAGGGAGCACATCTGGTGCTTTACGAGGACTACACCGCAAGGGCGCCCTGAGAAAACCAGAAGCACCGATCCTATTTAGTATGCCCTGTTCCCATAAATAATTAGGAAAGGAAGGAGATGCCTGTATTTCTTGCACTGAACTTACTCCTATGCATGTCTAAGTAGCTCAAGGACTGTGTACTTCGGATGTCGCGTGGGATTTCTGGACATTGTCATGGTGATGTGGGTCGTTCTCCCTTGTTTTTTTTCTTCTTTCTAGCCTTTAAGTGAAAAGGATGCAAGTTCTCATGGAATCTGCTTTGGGTGGGCTTCCTTATTTCCGAGCTAACTTAGTTTTTGGAATCCTTCCGCTGAGGCTTTCATCCTTGGGAGGTAATTTCCCTCTAAACCACTTTAATGGTCCACAGAGTTCTCCTCCATTCTGCAGAATTGCACAAGCCTGATTCCAGCCCGTAGTCAAATTTGACTTTAGAGATTTGTTATGCTGCGAGAAATTGCTTGAAATTGTCATTTGCACTTATGAAATCGTATTGAAATCTCTATGGAAAGTCATCTTATCTGATTTTTTGGCAGCTAACGGTGAATTTCAAGAGGTGAATTTTGTCGAAATTTAACGCTTGTGTCTTCCAATGTTAGGTTTGTTAGTTTGAATTAGTTTTAGAGAACATTGTTATGCATATTATTTCTCAGAAGCCAAATTTGAAGTTGTTCTTGCTGGATCAACGAGTTGCGAGCTCCTGTGGTCTTATAGTTCTCATTTCTCGAAGAGCTCTCTTTGCTTCAGACGCCTGTTCTCTCCCCAGGATTCTCATTCTGGAAGAGCAAAATAGTACAACCTAATTTCTGGCATTTTTCATCGTGGGAACTTTACCTTCCGTTGTGAATTTGAATGTGGACAACATGTGCATGCATAACACATGCTTTAGAGTTCCCAGCTGTTTTCAGCTATTTGTTTTCGCACGAAGTTGTTTTTCTCAGTGTTTGAAAAGGAGTTATTCCTACGGTTGTCCACGATTTTGCCATTTCATCCAGCTTCATTGAGATTTTCATGATTACTTGAAGAACTTAAATCGTAGGTGAAAACTTGATAATTTCTCCTGGTGACTTCCTCGTTGCTCGAGCTGGTAGTAACAGAACCCTTCGGGATTCTCGCGCTCACCTAAAATACCTTGATGGTTTTAAAAGTTTCTCAAAGGTAAATAACATATCGATGGTTGTTGTTACAGAGAGGTATTGTCATAGATGACTTTTTCATAAACGACGAAAAATACCCGTTCACCCGGGAAATAACATTGTTTTGTTTTTCAGCTGCGCCATTCCATTTGACAACTGAATGAGGAGGAAATTGCTGGTGAATAATGCGATGCTAGTCAAGACTTGACGTACTACAGAACGTCAAGTAGTAATGCAGTAGTAATGAACTGGGTTTCATTCTTGTTGCTTTCTCTACTTTACTCCTCAGTTTCTCAGTGTTTCTGTTCTTTTTATCGTTTTTTAAAAATAAAACTGTGAATGGTAGCCGGAGGCTTTTCTATGTATACCTTTGTATACCATAACCAGTCCATCATTTTAGGTTTACTTCTAGTTGTCCGAAGCCTTTCTTCTTTCTAGCCAGTTTCTTCTTTTTAGCCAAGATGTCCTAGTCCAAAACAACCTGTCCACGTCCCGTAACCAATCTATAATAATTTATCCAGTAAATTGAGCCCGTTATTATCGGGGTTTAGAAATCTTACTCTCAAAATAGCTTATACTGTGGATGTGGTTTCACTAGTTGCTCCGCAGGACATATTTACATATTTATCCAGGTGGACTTTCGGCTGATAACAGTCGACTAGATAATTAATTCGTTGCTCGCCAATACACCGGAGGCGGCATGCATCCATGTGTTCACTCAGGGCTGGATGCATAATTGAGATTACCCAGGGTGAACCTGCTAACACGTCCAAGTTTACCTTCCTCTGGCACTGGCGTTCACAGGCTTATCTTGGGTAATCTCAGTGATTCATTCTGGCCCAAATTTACCAATCCCTAGCACAGGTGTGAACACGTTTACCCTGGGTAATCTCAGTGGTGAATTCAGCCCCAAGTGAACACATGGAAGGAAAGAATTATCTTGGGTAGCGGAGTGAATAAGGACTTGTGAAACGGTTATAAAACAGTTTCCATGTTCGACTGTCATTGAATCTTGGAATAGTAATTGTTCGTGTGGAATACGAAAGGATTCTTTCGAGCGGTTATAAAATCATTGTCTGGGTAAAGGTCGAGGTAAAAATGGATGACAAAGAGGGGTTGAGATGGCATAAGCCCGCTTTGGATCACTTCATTGCTTGCTTCATTTGTTTAGTGGTTAACGCTCTAGGGCCTGGATGTATTACTGAGATTTCCCATGGTGATTGTGTTAAGGTACCCAGATTCACATTTTACCTGGCACCCATCACCATGTTTACCCGTACATGGCTTTGTCCACGGCCAGTTGCTACCCTTGGGTAAACATACTCCTGGATGTTGGATTACCTTTCTCCACGATGATGCATCCTGGCTTGGATTAGGATAGGAAATACTCGTCTAAGTTACTGTTACTGAAAGGGCCTAGCGAGGCCTATCACTGGGTAACTTAGGTTTGCAGTTATTCGCTGCTCTGATCCTACTTCCTCCACGGATAATCCGTACATTCTCATCGTAAAAGTTAGTTTTATCAAGAGAAATAATTGTGCTACTATCAAGGATCTTCAGAAATGAGCAAAATTACTCGCTAAGTCGTCCTAGATCTTTCATCTGAAACCCGCAGCTCCAAAGCAGTTTTTCGGCTATGCTAACTCGATTCTGCAGCTGTAGCAGGGCGCACTTTACGAATTATTGCAGACGTTTATGCGAATAGGCTATAGATTTTCGTGGTCTGCATTTATTCTGGGAATGCGACTCGTGAGCGGCAGAAAAATGTCCTTCTTTGTTCTCACATGCTCCATTCACCCTCCAGAGGGGCTCTTTCTTTACAAGGATTCATTGCTGTTGGAGGGTCTCATTGTTAGCGTTCCACGCAGCCGATTGTTGTTTTTGCTGCGATTCTGTTATTGCTTCTGGGAAATGTTAGCTAGCTGGAAAAGGAGTGAATGACAATGTCAGTTTTATAATTTTCTGGGATTGCCTGAAAATCCACATGACACGTCATTGTTGTCCTTGATCCCGCGAGAATCGCAACATGTAATTCGAATCCCTCGAGTTTACGCAATTTTTCAATTTGATGCCTATGGGCGGAACCAGCCACTGTTCTTCTGCGAATGGTTTTTTTTTCGAGTTGCTAGAAACGTTTGCACGCGTTTTTGCACTTCTCGCATCGTTGCAGGACCCGCACAAAATTTGTCGTGTGCGCTCAGCTCTGGCTGCTTGACTTGTGTTTGCCGACAATTTTGCCTTGCAGCACAATTTATTGCTCTTGCAGCCATGGAAATTTGTCGTAGACTGCTCTAGAACGATCTTTAAAAATTTTCTTGCGATCGATATCTATCTTTTTAACGAGGAATTGTTATGGGAATTTTCCTACTTCTTACGTTATTGTAGATCTGATTTTTTCAGGGCATTTTTTTGAAAGAGATTTTGCATAGTAATTTTTCCTTTTTTATTGAATTTTTTCTCTTTTCAATGTATGGACGTACGTTGCAAGGGAGTTGCGTTGTCCGATCAATATCTATCTTTTGAACAGAGAGCTGTGTGTCATGGAAACTTTCCTACTTCTTGCTTTATTGTAGATCTGATTTTTCCAGCGCCTTTTTTTCGAAAAGGTCTTGCTTGGTAATTCTTCCTATTTTTTAGTGTTTTTTCCCTCTTTTAATGGGCGTTGTAAGGGGGCTGCGTTGTCCGATCGATATCTATCTTTTCAACGAGGAACTGTCTTGGGGAAATTTCTACCTGCTTCAATAAAGATTTAAAATGTTGAAAATATTCATCGCATTTTTTCCTGCTATATTTCTGGAATGGTTCTGCTCTGGTGATTTCCTATTTCTTGGCCATTTTCCCATGAATCTGCATATTTCTAAGCCACCCCCCCCCCTTCAATTCCCATGGATTACTCACGAGGAAGCGGGGTATGGGTGGAAGATTCCTTATGAACTCGCCGAAAACCCCTATGACGTCATCGCAATCATCTGATTAGGTGCAGAGAGCCGCTGTCCATTTTGGCTGTGCGGGGCCCTAATTCACGCCGAAGATGCCTGTGGACGACATCCCCCGGGAGAGCATCCAGCGGTCCGAATGTGCATCAATAAGCTTTAGGCCCGCGGGCAGCGTGCTTTGCGGGTCTACGCTATGAAGACTTCCCAGCTTCGCTTAATTTCTTCTTATGTCTGTTCGTCAGCGAAAGAACGGTATTGCTATTATTCAGAGCGTCATATAATGGTCGTCGGCAGTGGTTTTTATCGGTCCCAAGCGGAATTGGCTTGCTGTCGGCGATTTAGTTAATGTAGCGCATTTTGTTGACGTCATTTATGTCAGCCCAGATGACAGAGTTCTTTGTGCTTGGGTGCGTTAAGAAGTGACACCAGTTGTTATTGGCTTCCTGTTGGAATCCATATCTATCAAGTTTCCTTTAACTATGCGTTTCGTGCTGGATGCCTTACATATTCGGAGAATAAATGAATTCGTAATGGATGTCGAGACGACTTGGCTGCATTCTTGCACTTCCCGCTGGGGGTATCGGTAATGTGCGCTTGGTTCCAGGGCTTTCTTTATCGTTTAAAAAGGAGATATAGGGATTTTGCGAGTGAGGCATTTTTCACAGTAGAAACTTCTGGCATCAAGGTGGATTGAATTGTCCGAGTTGATTTCCACAATTCGAGTAGGAAATGTCGAGTTTCATGCACTTTTTTTTCAATCTTTGCTGTTCTTTTTCGATTGAGGAAGGAGCTGTGGCTAGAAACAGAGAAGGTTCATGTATTCAAGCGCTCCTATTGTAATGGGATTTCTCAGAAGTATTGGATTCCAAGACGGGCAATATCTTCTGTCATAAAAGGGCATCTGAAAACAAGGTTATCCACGAATTTTGGGAGAAACTTTCCGGGTTTTTATTCTTTATAGTATTTTCTCCATTTTTCTTGCGTTCGTTTCAAAAGACAGCAAATCATGAAAAAAGTCTAGACGTCTAAAAACATTTCTGGAATCCTGACAAACCTTCCTTGAGGGGTGAATGAGGAGGGGGAGGGGGCAATTGTCTCTTATTATTCTCATTATATTACTCTACTCTTATTGAATCTGTGAATTCCAACGTACTGTTTAGTTGTATGCTCCGTTTTTTTGAAATTTCTTCCTGTTCATAACTACTTATGCATTCCCTATGTAAAAATTAATTTTGTAAAAATTCCCATTCTCTATTTCTTCATTGTTCTCGAGTTTCAGTCCTTCAAGGCTAAAATTCAAGTATGCATGAACGAATTGAATTAGGGCTCAGATGCATCAGAGGTCACAAAGGGTAAATGTGTTGACGCACGCGGTGACGATGGGTAAGCTTGTGGGATGTTAGCACATTTGCTCTGGGTAAACTTATTGATGCATACGACCAGGATGGCAAACCATCTTTCACCGTCTTTCACGTCCTTTTCCTAACAGTACGGAGTCTACAGAATCACCAATCACGCTGACCGTCGCTGCTTTGCTTGCATAACATTTTATGAGTCCAGATAATCTTTCTAGTTTTCCACAAATTCCATCCATATTCACTATGTAAGCTGTAGTTTCTCTCTGACAAATCAGAATTTTGTTCCATTTTGCACTTTCTGTGAATTTTTTTCCGCGCATTCTGTGATTTCTTGTATCCGTTTCTGTACTTATTTTCTACTACTGTTTACTTTCAAACAATTTTTCCAAAATTTCAGGATTCCTACGAACTACAGCGCTTTCGCAGATGGCCAGCTGTTTGTTCTGTGCATTTTCCCAGAAGGATTTCCGGACACAAAATCTCGTATTTGCTGAACGGCTAACCCCGTCGACTATCAGAGATCAATATTTCAGGTGGACCAGTCTTTGTGTGTTAACATCACGAGCCATAGCGCTGTTGTAATAAAAACATAGGTGTGAAGAACAGCGAATTGTTCTTGAGCGATGCATTGATTTCGCCTAGTTTCTGCCACTTTTCCTATCTTCTTGACGCGACTGGTTTAGCGGGTTGCATTCCTGAGGTCGCATGCATCTTTGAGATTACCCAAAGTAAAGGTGTTGATACACCTTCAATTTAACAAGTGTTGATGTAGGCCTCAAAACCGTTACCTTGGGTAATCTTAGTGATGCATCTAGTCTACGGATGTAGAATGTGGCCCATTTCATGGTACTCGACCTGCTGTTGACTCTTCCTGAATACTAACAGTGGTTAGCAGGTAAACAAATAGGAAGCTATTTAGGATTCCGCACGATTCTAGCGTAATCGCTTCTGCGAGGATCGCATTTCTATTTTCTATTGTGGTTCGCTGTTACAAACAAGGGTTGTTTTTGGGATTCTTCCTTGAATACTTTGATGTCCTCGAAAATTGACTCCGTGCGTTACCAGGAAATCCTAATTTTTTCTCGAACATGCTCTGGGGTTAACAATGGTATTTTCCGTAGGCAACAACTGATTCTTGGAAAATTTTTGACTTCGATGAGCGCTGGATCCGCTCGAGATCCTAGGAAAATCTTTTCTTAGGAGTTTCTTAGGAGTCTTCTCAGTCACCATTTAATGTTTCATTCATATTTTCCAGTTCCACTTCTACACTTCAATTTATTTCTTCGCGAACTGTTCTTGAGTCGCTATCTGTTCCGCTCACTCGATGGGAACGACTGTCCTGTGTTTTTTTTTTGGTTCGGGAGAGTTTCTGGGTATGAATGCATAATTCAGATTACCCAGAGCAAACGTGTCGACGCCCTTCTTAATGTGGGCAAATTTATGTTGTGTTACCCTGGGTAATCTTAATGGTGCATGCAGTCCGTGAGGTAGTTCACAGAGACATGGTTGGTAGGGAAACCGCCTATTTCTCGCCCGGAAATGTTAAGAGTCAGTCACGTCAAAACAGGAAGAGCCACGGTTAACATTCCCTGTCTGTCTTGAATAAAGTGGATAAAGTGGTCGGCGTTGATCAATCTCGTCACGAGGGATACGCCACGCATTCGACTTCATCTGAGCATCGTAGAGGCGTTGAATGCGTATGTGCCCTGTACAGTGACTTGCGGGGAGCATCCGATGAACCAAGTCAGTGCTTCATCCTTCCAGACTCCTCGGGTACCAATCTACCGACCCCGGAGGGATGGATGGCTTGGTTGGCCACGGGCGCGGGATCGAACCATCGACCGTGTGCGTACGCAGCGAGCCTCTTACCACTGCGCCACACGCGCCCCGTCTGTCTTGAATAGTCGGGATATTTTCGAGAATAACTGGGATTTTACGGGTTTTCTCTGGAAACCTTCCTGAAAGGCACCACATTCATCTTTCGTAGAATCTGAGCATAGTGTATCGACGCCATTGATTATAGCGAAATGTGTGGCAAACAAGAATAAATCAGTAAGAGGATTAATCCTGTGGCAATAGATTGTCAAGGGAGGGTACTGGTTGAG
>JARK01001452.1:95287-117955 GCA_000688135.1 Ancylostoma ceylanicum | reverse complement strand
GGGGGGGGGGGGGGGGGGGGGGAGTGAAGCGTCATGGTAGGGAGTTAGAATATGTGTGCAGAAGGGGGTTGTGTTTTTGGGGGATGGGAGGAAAAAGGGGCGGGGTGACGTAGGGGTTGATTTTCATCAGCGTTTAACTTGACTTTGGTCAACGGTTTCCTGGAAAAATCCATGATTTCTATTAATCAAACCGTATTTTCAGAATTGAAATTAGGGCCAGGATGCATCATTCAGATTACCAAGGGTAAACGTATTGCCGTCCACGTTGCTGACGGGTAAATTTGTATGGCGTTAACAGGATTTCGAGTCTAGATTGATCGCGGCTTACCCTGGGTAATTTCAGTGATGCTCGCAGCCCCTGGAGCAATCTTTCTGCAAAGTTTCCATGTTTTAACTGCTCATAGCTCTTGGTATTTGTAAAGCGCTCGTGTAAAGTGTTGCCTTAACACCCCTTCACTGTTCCTCGGAACTTCACGAACCAGCTTAGAGGTGAACTCAATGTTCCGTGTTGGTATGCACTTGCGTTAGCAATACATTATGCATTTATCTTCTTGTCCGGTTGTTGAAAGAACAGGAACAGGTCCTGAGCAAAAAAGCAGCAGCTGTTTCGTGGATTTCGCTGCAATTGCTGGTTTGAGTTCTTTCCTGTGCAACAATCCGACGTCCATGTAATTATCCAGGACCAGATTTCCCTTTGGTGACCACCACCGCTTGCGGTGGGGGCTCCTTAGCACCGGATTTCAATCCGGAAGGCGTGAGATACGGGTGACTCACAAGCTTTGAGTACTGGCTATTTGAAGGGATAATTATTTGTTAGTGTTCTCAGGGACGTGCTGAAAAAAAGAAGAGAAGAAAGCAAGGAGGAATTGCAGATTGTAATTATTGCACAATGGAGCCAAAAAATCCACCTACGTACCTGCTATAGTATAATAGTTAGGAATGCCTTGAATTCACAAAATCTTAGGGGGAAAATTTTGGGAAAAAATCGGTCTGCAAGGAAAAACGGACCAAAATTCTGAAAATAAGACCAGCAAAAATTATGTTCAAGTTTGCTTAGGTTTCTGATCAACTGAAGACCACGTTTTTCATTGGGAGATCACCCAGCTTTTTTTCAAGTTCTGGCGCCGCATGCATTGTTCGGATTACCCAGGGTAAACGAATTAACACCACACAAATTTACCTATCGCTAGCATGGGCGCCAGCCCGTCTACCCTGGATAAATTCAATAATGTGTGTGGGCCCTGGATTTGGAAATCTTTTGAATTTGCGTTTTAGAAAATGAGTATTTTAAAGAAAAATGATGATGAGGAAGTTAAGAAGGCTTTCAGGAAAATTTCATTTCTTCTATAGGTAAAATTTAGAAGCCTTGCTAGCGTCCGCCACTGTAACCTTCTCAAAATAGTTATTTATAAAGATGTCAAACATTGCTGCAGAAATTCATGCTCGCTTTTATGTGTACATTAAGAATGATATGAGACTTTTTCGGCTAAACGATTTGTCCAGGGCTCAAATTTTGCAAGCACTTACTTCATGGGCCATTGATAGCGTGCATCTTCATCCTTCCGATGACTTTCTCTTGTTTCCTGGGACTTCATCAAGCTCGAAAGGGTTGCTGATGCGATTTACCATTCCTCCTCAACTAGTTCCTTTTTTATGCATCGTGTCCCTGCTTTCCTGCCAGAGAAAATCAGGCAGGCTTTGGGTGTCGCATGTCTTGAAATTTGTTCTTTGGTGTACCATGGAACTTCTTTTCCCATATTTTTTCATTGAAAAGAAAAACGAAACACTTAGCAGCCAACATATCCGGAGCCTCTTCACACCCGTGCATGTCGCTTCTTCCGCAATTTCTTGCGCCAAGTTCTTGATCGCGATCGAAAGCTTGCTTGCATGGCGGCTTTTTCTTGAGTCTGGTTCATTCAAGCTCTTGAAGGTTGGCTAACTTTTTTCGAGGATTGAGTTTCCGGTTTACGTTGGCACTTAATGCCTTGCCAATCGGGACCTCCCTAGTAGGTATTTTACTAGCTTTAGAGAAGCAAGATTAGGATCATATGTAGAAAATGAGAAGCTTGTAAAGTGAAAGCGGTGTTTTTAGCATACTTTTGCAGGATAGTTGCAGAAATTAAGGCGTATTGGTTGAAAAATATTAGAAAAATAATGCCGCATTCTATCAATTTACTAAAAAGTAATCTCTCTTGTAAGCTCAGCTCCATGAAAACTATCTTTGTGCGGCGTATTTTCGCCGGGTTTGAAATGATAATTACTGATATTAACTGCGACCATTACTTAGTGTAATAAATTAGTTTTTTTTTGAAAAGCTGGTAGAGTTGCTATGTTTGATTATTACTCATGAAATAGCTGTGGAACCATGATGAAATCCCACTACATAGCTTGAAGCCGTTTTACTACTTTAAAACTCGCTTGCAAGTTGTTTTCAGCAAAACCTTGTTCCAAACTTGTTCGAAAGGTACACAGCTGTTATTTTCCCGCTTTTTGGGGTGATTTTCTTAAGAACGCTATCATTAGCTGGTATTTAATACATCTAATCTTAAGCATTTATTTAATACATCTTAATCTTTGGTTCAGTTCGCTTTTCGCTGTTCCTCCTTTAATCCCTCTACCACCATGAATAATGTCGTATTGCGCTTGTCAGGATTAGTGTCGTACATGTCATTGCGATTATTGAAGATGCTACGGGGAGATAGGCTTTGTCGCAGATGTAGGTATTGCCGACGAAATGACTGCAAGGAGAAAATAGCGCTGGGGATCAGATTTCGTGGGGTTTATGTGATTCTGATCCAATGGGTCAGAAATCATACGCGTTATGGCTCGGTGTTTACTATTGCCATGCTCTCAATTAATACACGACTGCGTGGGTGGGCTGGCGGATCGGCTGATCAGCTGATCCATAGTCTTCTCTACTCGTTTCATGGTCCGATTTTGTTGTAAATTTATGATTTTCACGTTTGAAGATAGTTAAACTCGTACAAATGCTCAAGGGACCAATTCATTTTGCCAGCGTACTGCAATGGAAAATAGACCCCGCCCCCAGCGTTCACTTCATCGTCAGCCTGGGCGCAAACAGATGTGAATCATGTTATTCATGGCATTTGTCCGAAAGACTTCTCAGTCACAAAACAAACCAACCGCTATGGAGCTCTAGGAAAACACCATTGGACAGCCAGAGCTGTCTGCTTAGGCGCTATTGATTGGATGAAATCCAATCAGCTGATTTTTTTAGAGAGCTTAGGAGGTTACATGGCTCTGTTATGGATACGACTTTCTGCTTATTTGTGAGTTTCATGTGTTAGCCAATCATGCGAAATTTAGTTATTCATGATCTACCGCTTGAACTACATCTGCATTCGATTTTTTCTGAATATTCGAGCAATAATAACTGAGTAATTAATAAAGCGGTTACCAAACTGGCAGGATACCCTGCTGTATTAATATCTACATGAAAATCTGAGATGTATTCGAATGGTTCAACTTACGAAGTGGCCCAAGCATTGAATATCCCCAATCAAGCAAACTTTTAAAAACTTCTAAACATCCGAATATTCGACCAATTCGAATGTTGCCCGAATACTCGAATTTTTGGATAAACGAATGTTATTTTGTTGGGCAGTTTCTCGGAGACGCTTAAGTTCAAATAACTTCAATTTTTCATGTTTCTATCGTTCCGAGGTCTCATTTGATAGCGATTTTGTACTCAGCCCAGCTTCAGAACCTTGTCTAGAACTTTTTGATGAGCTTCTGGCGCATAGCGTCCTCCGATTTTGCCTGAAATCCTGGGCGGGGATTCATGAAACATTACCCAATCAGACCAATGTTATCATTGGTTAGCGTGATTGGTTACCATATAGACTATGTAATTCTAGGAGACGCAGGTCGCGAGAGTTGGTTTGCTAGCCTGGGCTACGATACATGAACGCATATCCAAACGAAACCTGGTTAGCAAACCAACTTTTGCATCCTGCGTCTCCTAATATTACCTTGTCTGTGAGATAACCAACCAGGCTAACCGTTGTTGGTTTGCGGGGTTAACCTTTCTTGAATTACAGCCCTGCTTCTACAGGGTGGTCCACATGAAGTGTGACGGGCTAAAGAAAATAAATTTTTGGCCGCTTTTATTGCTTTTTTGTGCAATTTCATGGTGTTATTCGTTTCTGCCGTGTTTTTTAGTCCTATAGGAACCAGTCTTACCCTCTGTTTCTAGCTAAAGATGACATCGCTTGAGGATCAAATAACAGTAGTCGCCTTGCACAAACGCGGGTCGTCAGTTTCCGAGTTGTCGAAACGCTCAAACTATACCGGGAGCAAGTAAATCGGGACATAAATTGTCGGAGAAACGGGAGGGATTGAAAATCGTCCGAGAGGAACACCTGATCGAACTGCAAGGACATCTGCCCTTCGAAACGCTGTCAAAAGCAAATTTGCCGAAATCTTGAAAGAAGCATTAGATAGTTGGCCAAGGATCACAAAATAAGCCGTTTAACCACACGAGGACTGATAAGAGATGATCTCGAGTTGTATCCTAACAAATTTGCCGAAGGACAACGCCTCACAGACGAAATGAAGGCCTCCAGATTGGAAAAATGCAGAAAGGTGATGACCCTTGCGCGCGGTGACAAACACGGCCGGATTCCCTTCACGGGCGAGAAGATATTCACTCCGGAATCCGCGGAGTCAGCGAGGACTTTTGTCGAAGGAATCTCCAAGAGCCGTCAAGGCTGAAAAAACTGTTTCCTGACAATCCGTGATGGTGTGGGGTGGAATATCGGATTTGGGCAAGACTAAGCTGGTTTTTATCCAACAAGGAGTTGAAATTGATGCCGAACTTCGTTTGAAACAGATCCTGGAGGATGCGGTGGTTCCTTGGGCCGAATAGAATGCTGTGGATATGAAGTGGGCCTTTCACCAAGATTGGGCACCTGCTCACGGCACAAAGAAGGCACTGGGTTGCTGTGGGACCAATCTTCCGTGTTTCTGGACGAAGCATGTTTGGCCATCAAACTCACCCGATCTCAACCCTCTGGATTTCGCTGTCTAATCTATCTTGTAGCAAAAAGTCTGCTCTTCCTGACACAGGTCATTAGATTCGCTAAAGACAGCCCTGGTGGTTGCTGGAGACCGAATATCGCCGGAAATTGTAGCGCGCATTCTCAAGAATTTCAGGAAGAGATTGGATGCTTGTATCAAAGCTAAAGGAGGTCATTACGAATGTGATCCAAGATATGTTGTAGAGAATTTTTCTGTCATCTAAATAAATAGAAAAAGTTCTCATTTGGTCTGATTTGTGTAAAGTTACGGGAAGTTTTTTCCGTCACACTTCATGTGGACCACCCTGTATATGGGTAAGCGCCCCGGTAGGTGATTTGTTTCTTTAAGATAGTTTTTGTTTGTTTCCTTTCTTCACGTATTTGCTGTTTTGCTGCCCTTGCCTTCATAGCGAGAATTGTAAGTGGATGCTATTATTGACTAAGTATGAAGTAAATAATATGACAATAACTTTTGGAATACTAGCCTTTTCGATTCACACTGTTTCTGACATTATAGGCACCGTCTTGGACCCACAATACTATAGACATTCGGTTGTAAAAACGTCCCGCCTCTCATAAAAATGTGTAATTGGGTCAATTCCCAAGGAGATTCCCAGTTATTCCCAGATCTCGCCTCGCCTTTCGTTTTATCCACACTCGTGAGAAGTGTATCGTCAACGGCTACGAGATTATTATAGCTATTATCTGCTGCTTTTATTGCGTGGTTATAGTCGCCGTCAAGGGTCTGTGCTTCACGAGATGACGTGGCTGGGTTTTATGGATTGGAGGGTTTTTTATGGATTTTTTCCCCAGGAGAGATGAAGTTGAGGGAGATTTCGGTGCTTAATTCGGTATTTTTGGGCCATCTTAATTTTTTGAGACTTGGTCCACTTCTTCATTTCGTTTATAGTAAAGAAAAATTTTTGGAAAAATATTGGACTTCGTCTTCTTTTATTGGTCTCGAAAGTGCATTTTTTGTATTTTGGGAATATTCATTCATTCACGTAGTTAGATTATTTTTAAAAAACCTTCAGTTCGTGCCTACAACCCCTCTTTATAACAAATGTATAGATTATTTTTTAACAATTTTCATACAGCATTGTGAATCATCAGTTTTATTTGCTTTGGTTGTTCCACCTTTCTGATCAATAGCTACTTTTTGCACTGTTAAAGCGGAAGTGTTTGCTCGAAGGTTGACTCACAATCACAGCGCTTTCCACTAGTAACCATGCCAAAGTATGCCAACGTGTCAGATCCTTGGTCCTTGTAACGATCAATAACTATGGTTTCCACTGCGATCCGCGACTAGTGAAAGATTGTGTATTTGAAGGAATTTACTTCTTCATTTGGTACGTTGGCAAGTCCATATAGGAAGTGCGGCTAGCAGGGAAAATTAGGAAACTGGAAAGCTGGAAGGGAGCGGTTCGAAAAAAAAAGTGAAAGAGTGTGGGTTTTTCGGAGTGTGCAGACATCGAAAGGGAGTCTGGTGAGTGGACAGAATCGGCTTTTTTCCCTAGAAGGATTTTGGTCAAGGAGACGGGCTGTTCCTGATTCGGATGAATTAAACGGATTAAATTTTTTTCGGGGCTCTCCCTTTCCCCTGCATAAGCAGCTGAAGCTGGATGAGTCCCGCTTGGGTTCTTTTCTAGCGTTTTTTTGGACTTTGCTCTTCGTGAAGTAGACTGGATTTTTATACACTGAATAAATTGAAATAAAAGAGGAGTGAAAAAGGAATTTTCCCGGAAAAAGATGTCATGTAAGAAGTAAACTTAGATTGTTAGAGAAAAAGGGTTCAGGGGTGATACTTTTGAGAACTTTGAACCAACTTTTCTTCCTTTTCCGCCAGTTGTACATCAAATTTAGGGTTTTGCGTCATGGCGTGAAAAAATTAACGCATTAACGTTTAACGACCATCCTTCCAATGGCGCAACGGTTTTGCGGATCAACGAGATTTAAAACGGATGCGACCCAATGCCGTGCCACACATAAGTGGTAACTTTTTCAACGTTTTGTTCGTCCAATGAACCTGTCAATTTGATCCGTATATCTCGCAGGTTACCTAAAATTCCTGAGGTGCTCGAAAATTGTTTATTTATTTGAATTTGATGCTATTTTGGGTAGGTACCTTTTTTCACGTTGCACTACCACGAAGCGGTTACCAAGGACAGTGCAAAAGTGAATCCTATTCATAATGGAATCCATCCCATCTGGGGAACATCTATTTGTTCTTATTATGTCCTCGCAGATATGTTCTTTGCTGTTTTGCATGCATGTTTGCTTTCACAGATGCATGCATGTCAGTGAGTTCAGAGTTTATTGCCCAGTAAAAAGTGTGCAGCGTTTGCGAGGTGAACACGTTTAACGTGTTTTTCGCATGTGCACCCGCCCTTGAGCCGTTTACCAAGCGCTCAGCAAACATGTTTCATGCTAGTTTTTGCCAAGTCTTTTTTCCTCTTGGGCCTCTCCAGTGACTGCGAAATTTCCCCAGCGAATGATCGATTATTGATTTTTTGCGGAATCTTGACGTTTGAAGTCTTTAGCATTTCCCTGTCTTATTGTACAGCAGATATGTTTAAGCGGCATGGGCTTGAAATTGAGTTTTTCTGATGCATTAGGTGATGGGTGTCAATTTTCGGCCCAGCACGTTTGTCCACATGCATTAATTTTGAATATTTGGGCGTTTTTTTTCGTGGCGTTTGGTAATATGCAACCGTGCCGCAGTGCAGATCGGGCGCGGTTATTGGCTTTGGAAGGTTATTGGGAGATTAGCCAGGTTAGAAGTTATATTTGCATTTGGAAGTTCATTTCTTAGGACATAAATGAAATAACTTACCTATGGGCACCTTACCTATTATTTTAAATATTTGTTTTATTGAATAAGGATGAATAAAGCAAATTCTTGCACCGTAAGTATTAAAAGCAATTTTTTAGCTGGAGAGGTTGAAAAACTAACGCAAAGGAAGGTTAATGCTGCTCTTTTGCTGCGTTATTCGCGCCCCGTTTATGCCTGCTACAATAGAAGCAGATCCTTCCACTCACAAATGCTGTTTTCTCCAAGTGTTTCTTTTGTTCTCTGCTCTCTCCTCCTCTTCCATTGTCTCTCCACTTCTCATATTACATTTACACAGATCACAGGCTCTTCCTCAAAATATATGCTTTCGTTGGAGCTGCTGGCCCTATATTATTACGCTGACGGAGCTACCCGTTCAAAGTCTATGTCCCAAAAATTGGGCACCGTTCAATAATTACGCCTATTCTTGCTCCAGGCACGTTCTTCCTAGTTTTTCCGTGGAATCCAATTTGTTACATTTTTGTGCTTTTTTTTCCTGGACTTCTCCGAGAAATAGAATTATGACTTTTTCGTGCTTTTTTCATCCGGCTGATCCTTCATTTGATTTTGTGACTTTTTTGAGATCCATTTTTGGTCTCGGATGTCTCGACAACGACAGGTTCCTTGGAACTCGGCCGTCCTGGACTAATCTAATCACGTCGTCGCTTTGTTTGTCACTGCTTTAGACGGCTGAGCGCTGCTGCAGTTCTCGTGGATTAGCTCGATTTATCTTGGTGGATTTCCCTGCAGATCCATAAATTCGATCAAAAGTGCAAATATTTGCTTGAATTTGAGAAAAGCACGAGGAGAAGTTAAAACAGACATGCAAAACTTTTTTTGTCAAATGAGTGGAAGATCTGTTTGAGCATAATCCTTTATGTTGCTATTGCTGTTGTTGTTTTAACAAAAATATTGTAAAGCGTCTGTGGTTATGCTCCGCCCACTCTCCACATCATTCACCACTTTTATCTTTGTCCAGAAAACCGTCTTCAAATACAATAGGAGCGCTATCCGTTCTAGAAAGTTGTTGTTCATTTTTAACATCTCGCAGCCCCTATGAGGATTGCATGGATAAGCTCCGCCTGTAAGGTGTTACGGCCTACTTTTTATTGTCCAATAGGATGCGCTCCTTCCCTGGGTATGAGACCATACATACTTGGTCAGTTGCTCGCTAGAAAAACATCAAGTTGGCCAGAAAGTTTTGTTCCCTGAAACGGTCAATAACTACGGTTTCCACTGTGATCCTTAAAAATTGAAATTTCGAGGAAGTTGTTAGATAAAGTTATGGTGAAAACAGAAAGAAAAAAATTGCCAGGATTATTTGGCCACCCGAATACATAGTAGCAGCAAAACTCACGTATGCATACTCAATGGCTATGCCCCGCCCACAGAATAGTTTTCTATTCTGTGCCCTTGTTTAGACTATACTTAGTTGACGGCAAGCATGAATGTTCTCATTTTGTGCGATGATCATAGATCAGAGGTTACCTGCTATGGCTAAGTCGGTGATTGGTTGTGTACTGCGTTCTGTGATTGGCTGTATTTGTTGGATTGAAGACAAGGTGATTGGCTGGCACCGCCCACTTGTGCTTTATCACGTGAATAGTCATGCAGATTTTTGTTCAAATTATTGTATTACAAACTCATCCAATTTGCATACTATTTTTTTCGAAAGAAACATCCGATCCTTGCTCATCTTTTGTCCAGGAAAACTCGTCCTCTCTTTCTATCTGTCTCTCTCCCTCTGAGAGATAATTTTTGTTTGTTTCAAAAGGAGCAGAGAGCCGCTCCCTTTTTCTAGGACACTGCTCCTATTGAGAATATTCCCTTTTTTTGTGATAATCTCAGCTTACTTCGGTCGTAGGCCGTAAACTCGTTCGAGGATCCTGACTCAATGAAAAACATAATCAGCTATTACCATTTATGAGGCCAATTTCAGTGGCATTACTGGTTAATTAAACTACGCTATAAATTGTGCTGCTATGCAATTTAGTCACCTGAAGTGATAGTAAATAAAAAAGCGGAAGTAGGTAGGAAAACTAGTACATAAGCTTGGCGATTTGTTAGTTGACCTTCGAATCTGCTTTGATTCTCCTTCATCCACATGCGTTGCTTTGAAAAATTGTCCCGTTATTTCCAATACCGAAATTGATGTTGTGGCGGGGCAGTGCGCGTTTTTTCTGCGGGGCGTCGAACCTAATCGAAATAGGCCCCTCCGAACGGCTTCAGCCCGCCGAGTCTTCCGCCGTTCTCGTTAGAATTCGGCTGGAAAGATGATTTTGCACAGCGGAGTGACTAAGGCGACATCACTTTGCATATATGGGGCATTTGTGACAGTTAGCACACCTTGAAGAGGCTGTTCGCTCATTGTGCAGTGGTGATTCGATGAGTCATATGTTTGGACAGTTGTCCGGACCCTCAATAGAGGATGATCAGCGCCATTGAGGTGGAGGTGTGCAGTGCCTGATTGAAAGTTCGCAAGAACCACCGGACTGAGTCACGTCGACATCACGTCCACCACCGCGACCACCAGCACCAACCACCTTGCAGGCGGCGTCTTTAAGGGCCGCGCCCCACCCACTCGCCGCCACCCCGTCAGCCGCAGCCCAGCCCAGCCGAACCGCAGACCTTTTCTGGCTGCTGCACGTCGTCGCCGTCGGGCTGCGCTTCGTTCAAGTCGCAGTCGCAGTTCAGACGCGTCATTCATCAATCGATACGCGCGGCAACATACTGAATCCGCAAAAACACAACATTACGATCCACAGCTGAGCATTGTTCTGGGAAGCGCTTCCTCCCAGCCAGCCAACCCACCTGATTACTGTAGCAATTCTGTGCTGGACCTGAGACTATTTTACTCCATCGGTGAATCATCCCCTCATCTGCCCCCAGTTGTGTCTGCGTGGCAACCACCTATTCTCCTATAAATACCTGTACTGCTTCCATTCACGTCTAATTCCGAACCGGTTCTGCATTGTGAACGGAAAAATTCGCCATTGATCGCTATTGATCGCTATTGATCGTCGCCAACTACACACAACGACACGACACCGACGCGCGATGTTGTCATTACCGTTGATTCGCGACTATGAAGTCTATGTTACAGAAGGCTGTGAGAAATCCTATTGTGATTATCATCGCCGAATGGCCGCCGTAACTGCAGCGCAACAACGCGGCGCATCGCCGCAAAGCCCCTCAAGGCATATTACGGTGGGTTGTGTTCGTTTTTATCTGTTGGTTATTGATTTGTCGATTTTCCCCGTGTGGAATTCCTGGAAATTATTCGTGGATGATTGAATTTGCACTTGTTTTCGCATGCCACCGGCATCGGGAACTGGAGCCGCATTTCGTGGTTTTCCCACGGAGTAGCCGGTTTTGTGGGGTGAAATTTGATGACGTCACATCTTTGTCGAATTTTCCTGCTTGTCTTTGTTTTGACAATTGCTACGTACTGTACACTGCTATGCAAGGGGCACAATTGCATGAGTAACTGAAATGGTTTGAAATTTGCTGTATCTCCGTGTCAGATGTTTATTTGTCAACGTAATCAACATATTGCATGATGATTCATCCTTGTAAAAAAAAGCACCACTCGCTTTTCTTTCCATTTATATTTGATTTTTCCCTCTCCTTCCCAGTTTTTAATTTCTCAAGAGACAAGATTGAATTTATATTCTGAAGCCAACAAAATTAATTTCTTTGATTATTCCTGGGAAGAATTCCCTGGATCAGTCAGCTTCCTCTCGGCTTCTTTCTTCTCGTTTATGCGCGCTGCTATCCCGACTATGCCTGATCGCTTCTTAAAAATGCCTGAGTTCTCCTCATTCCCAGAAAGTTCATGATGTCGCTTATATGAGAAGCTCTGAGCATGGAATTAAAAGATTTTGCCTCCTTAAGGCTATTATAGTTTCCATAATAAGCAAGATTCGAAATCTGTGTTAGTTTCTTCGAATATCGGATATTCAAACCTGGTTATCGAATGTTCAACTCTGAGAGCAATCGGGAGCACGAAAATTGTATGATCCGTCATTTCATGAGTGTTCGATCCTATTCGAATTCTCTCTTATACATTTGGATACAAGTGTTCGATCGTAACTGCTTCGATGGAAATTTCTGATCTGGAGGAAATTCTCTTCACGACAATTTTCGGCTGTTCCATGAAGTTAGTCCAAATCCTAGGTTATAATTGTGAAAAATTCGTCACTTACGTTGAATTTTGCTCATACATTTGGTTGTTGCTATAACCAGGACCGAATAAAAGCCCGTTTGATTCAGTTATCGGTGCAGGACCTGTTCCGAGAAATTCAGTTAATTCAACTACCAATTTAAAACCCGATACAAATAATTTCAATATTGAAAGAACCAGCGAGGGCTTCTTATGTTCTTGTAATTCGTCAATCACTGCATCTTTCTCTCTCGTCCGCAAATCCAAAACTTCAACTCATTCGATATCGAATTTTTAAATTCGAATTTATCTAATGCATTATTCGATAATAGGTTTTCTTGTGTTTCCATGAATGTCAAGCAAATCATGAACCAGAAACAAAAGACTGAACTGCAGAGGGTATCCAATTTTCGCTCATATTTTTGGATTCCATGCGGACTTATCGTGAGATTATTGCTCAAAACAGGTTTCCTGATCAATAATACTGTCCTTTTGGTATGAAAGGACCAAGCGCTGATTCACTAATTGATGAGTCAGCACTTCCAAAGACTTGCTGATTTTTTCCTATGGAATTAATGCTTTTTGACTGGTGGGCGATGTAATTTCATCAGTTCTCTTTCGTTGAATTAGTTGCAGCAAATGCTGGTGGAACAGCAGACATTTTCTGCATTTTTGATGGGTCACGGTTGCCGTGGTGAAACGTTCCACATGATTGCGGGAATTTTCTGAGCATTTTATTTTATGGTGTGGGGATACGTGGATTTTATGGATTTGCCTTGCTACTGGTAGCCTATGCACATTTCAACGGTTTCTTGACTTTTCTTGACATAGTGTGATAGCTTGTGGAATGCGTATGCGACTTTGTCTGCAAGGCCGCTGCTTGGTGTCGGAAGACGCCGCAGGATGCGTCTGCTAGGAGATTTTACTATGAGACTGGAGGAAAACAGCAAAATAGGAAGAATCATACCATATATCTATTAGAACTCTCAGAACGAGGTGTTAAAATTGGATAAAATCAGGTGATCCATCGCCAGACACCACGCTGCAGCCGTAGTTGCAGACAAAGTCCCAGACGCACTCCGTGGCTACAGAATATATTTTGTATAGCTTTGTACAATAATGCCACTAAGTCTTGGCAAAAAGTCGGAAATGCCGAAAAAGCGCGGCTTTTCCGTCTTTTAGCTATAACTCCTGAGTGGTTGGGAGAATCTATACCAGACCCTATACCATTCGATTCGCCACGGAAAGCTCTATAAAATGAGATTAGTTTAATGCCTAAAAATCCATCGGTGAAGCTTCTGTCCCTCAAATTACCTGCGGCGACGAACTTGTCAGCGGCGCGCCGCGATAATTGTATCCTAAGGATATGCCTTCACTGAAGGCACTCATCATCATAGAAACATACTAAATTAATTATATATTCATGATGTAGAGGATGAGACGAATATTTTGGTACCCCATTCACCAAGACTTCCAGGGATTCTGAAATTTTAAATTCCTGATGAAGTACGCTATTCTAGCGTTTGAAAAGGAGTTATCTTCCCAACTAGGAAGAATTTTCTCATTCTCATTCTTTGTGTACGCTGCTTTTAGTGGTTTCAACTTGATTTCTAGTTTTTTTTTGACTTCTAAAACTTGATTTCTAGACTCGGGCTAACGATTTCATGAAATTCACCAACGTTTTTCGGATTTCCACAGCTGTTTTGAAGAGGAAGAGATTCATGTGGTTTTTGAGTTTTTCAAAACAACAATTGCCTTGTAATTCATACCCATTCATGTTTTCCATCTGGACTCTACCCACATCCCTGGTAGGCTACAATCGCGGCCTCGGTATCGCTCGATCGACGGGTCGCTGGATGTGATGCGCCCTGTGGTACTTTTGCTCCTCTTGGATGCGACTGCACGTGCAGAGGCGCAAGCAATATCGAGATATGGAAACAAACATGATAGAAAACTAACACAACAAACTTGATAGAAAACTAAGCTAATTTTTCTTTTAAATTTTCGTCGTGAAAAATGGTTTTAACTCCGATTTTCAGAGTTTTTCAAGCTCCTGTTCATGAAATTTTCTTATTAACTTTGAAAATAGGAGTTCACGCAAAAAATCTCACAATTAGGAGCACCGCTGCTGCGGAACATTGTTTAAATTCAGGTATTTGTAATCGAGCTCCTGTTCGTGAAGCTTTCTAGCATCAAACTCGAAAAACTCTGAAAATCGGAGTTAAAACCATTTTTCACGACGAAAATTTAAAAGAAAAATTAGCTTAGTTTTCTATCAAGTTTGTTGTGTTAGTTTTCTATCATGTTTGTTTCCATATCTCGATATTGCTTGCGCCTCTGCACGTGCAGTCGCATCCAAGAGGAGCAAAAGTACCACAGGGCGCATCACATCCAGCGACCCGTCGATCGAGCGATACCGAGGCCGCGATTGTAGCCTACCAGGGATGTGGGTAGAGTCCAGATGGAAAACATGAATGGGTATGAATTACAAGGCAATTGTTGTTTTGAAAAACTCAAAAACCACATGAATCTCTTCCTCTTCAAAACAGCTGTGGAAATCCGAAAAACGTTGGTGAATTTCATGAAATCGTTAGCCCGAGTCTAGAAATCAAGTTTTAGAAGTCAAAAAAAAAACTAGAAATCAAGTTGAAACCACTAAAAGCAGCGTACACAAAGAATGAGAATGAGAAAATTCTTCCTAGTTGGGAAGATAACTCCTTTTCAAACGCTAGAATAGCGTACTTCATCAGGAATTTAAAATTTCAGAATCCCTGGAAGTCTTGGTGAATGGGGTACCAAAATATTCGTCTCATCCTCTACATCATGAATATATAATTAATTTAGTATGTTTCTATGATGATGAGTGCCTTCAGTGAAGGCATATCCTTAGGATACAATTATCGCGGCGCGCCGCTGACAAGTTCGTCGCCGCAGGTAATTTGAGGGACAGAAGCTTCACCGATGGATTTTTAGGCATTAAACTAATCTCATTTTATAGAGCTTTCCGTGGCGAATCGAATGGTATAGGGTCTGGTATAGATTCTCCCAACCACTCAGGAGTTATAGCTAAAAGACGGAAAAGCCGCGCTTTTTCGGCATTTCCGACTTTTTGCCAAGACTTAGTGGCATTATTGTATTTGAGCATCACCCTAGCCAAAATGGGGTTGGGTGGGTAGCCTATAAGTGGTCGTGGATTTCTACCGTATAGGTTCCCGCCTGGAAGCCTAAGCCTGGAGCTGAACTTGAGCCTAAGTCTAAACCTGGGCCTGAACACTGGTATCTTCCTCCTCTCCCACTGAGAGTTTAGTGCTTCCGCTCGTGCCGTCCATGGGCTGCGTGCATCATTGCGGCTACCCAGGGTAAACGTGTCAGCGGCTCACAATTTTCCCCATCGTTAACAAGCTCCTCGACACATTTACCCTGGGTAATCTGAACGATGCATCCAAGCTTACGTCTTCTTTTAATTTTTTGAACTTCTTCGATTTTCCTGTGCGGTTTTCCGCTGTCGCAACATTAGGGGATGATTCTACTGCGGTTCTTGCATGTTTTTCTCTCGGAAATTGTGAGAAAAATGTTAATGAATCGTCATTGCACTAGAAGTTACTCATCTGGGCCTGGATGCCTCATTTAGTTTACCCAGGGTAAACGCGATGGCGCCCGTGCCAACGGTGGGAAAGGGTAAATTTGTGTGTCGTCCATACGTATACCCTGGGCAATCCCAATGACGCATGCGGCTACTAGCTATTTTGGGAGGTGGTGGTGATTTCCCGGTGGCTTCTCAGGAAATGTGGGGTTTTGCCATAAAGGATATGAAAATTGATTTGTAGCTATTCCAGGAAGGTAACTTTCGTGAAAGTAGAGTTCTTCCTGTATTTTCCCATGATTCTTGACTCCACAAGTGAATTTAATTCTGTTTAAATGAATATGTTTATCCGTGAGAATCGAGCTTTCGATGTGTTTTGGGTCCAAATTCTAAAAATGGGATAAAAAAACCATTTCTGTGGCTGCATTCATCATCGAGATTATCCAAGGTAAAAAAAGTTAACGCCACATAAATTCACTCATAATTACCGCGGGCGTCAACGCGTTTACCCTGGGTAATCTCAGTGATGCATAGGCCTTTGGCACATAGGGATTGGGAAGATGCAGGATATTTTTGGAAATATGCTTAGTTTACCTAGTTACCCTTCTACTTTACCCTTAGGGAGCATGTCTTCATATTTCCTCCTGTAATGGATGAAAACTGATTTTTCTCTGCACTGAATAAACAATTAAGCTAATAGTTCCCTCCAAGCCTGACGTCACCTCCAGGAGGTAGTGTTATATTAATAACCTCATAAAATACAGTAATTTTACCGTAGTTTTATGTGCGTTCCTGAAGCAGCGCTTATTGCCGCAGAAAAACAAAGCGGCTACAGCGTATCGCTGCCGTGTTTAACGAGTCGACGCGCAGACGGTGAATCTCATTTCTTGCGGCTGAGATGAGCCGGCATCTGTTGGCTGAAATCGAATTCGTAGAAAACCGACGTCACATTAGCATACTGATTAGTTTTTGTCGCTGAACGAACACCAGTTCCAGCCATAGGTCAAAAGCTGAATGATTTACATACATATTTTGCGAGTACGGTAGTTTGAATTGTGTGCAGTAACTGAAATTTCTTCTAATTGGTCTTTATGGTGCAGTGGGCTGTGGCTCATTTCTTGACGTTCTAAAAATATGTTCCAAAGTAGAACGTCCTTCGTTACGGCTGAATGCGAAAAGGTGGAAATGCAGCGTCGTGAATGGAAATCGGCGTGTCGTAGGAAAAAATTTAATTGCTTTGACAACAGTGTGTCCAGGATTGTTTAATGTTTTTTGTGGTTCCACTGAAAATCTCGATTAGTTCGTGGTGGCAGGAATGTATACGAATGTCCTATCTGTAATCAGGAGTGTTGTTGGGGAAAAAATGGTTATCATTCAAAGTTCTTTGCGATTTTTGGGAATTGGCAATGAATTCGTGCGCTGCTATGCTGGCATTTCTATAAAAGGCTGATTTTGTGAGAGCAATTCTAGGCAAAGTGTAATCTGGCATATCGTCAGGCCAAATGTCCACTATTAGTCACTAAAGTGCGGTAATCGTTGCCAAGAGCGTTTTTGCGTAGTTTCCTCTATTTTTTTAAACCTAGTTTTTGCAGTTTGCAATGAATTTATATTATAGTTATGCCAATACTTCTAGTAAGTGTTGGTATTGCTAAAAGCAAATGTTTTTAACTTTGTGTAATCTGGAGCATCGTTGGACCAAATGCACAGCAGGCTAAAATCATTCATGACATACTTGTAGTCGTGCTTTGGGCGTCTTACAAATGTTGATTTTGCTGTGCCTATGTAGTTTTAATGCTAGCGTAATTTGGATCTTCGTTAAGTCAAATGTCCACTTAGGAGCATGACAGTATGAAAGCGTTACTTGAAGCGTCGTTGCTAGTTTTCCTCAAAAACTTTTGGCGATTCTATGGGACTGACAATCACTTCTACTGAATCTTCTGGTGTTCAGCTGAGAGAGATCCTGGTATAGCCATCACCAGTAAGTAGTGTAAGTCGACGTATCGTCGGACCAAATATCGTTGCCCCAGTTGGCTAAAATTATTCATAGCATCCTTGCATTCGTGTTTTCGCATCAATACACTGACCAATATATGCATTAGAATTCACCGTATGTATGATGAATTAGCATTCAGCAGTATGGCACGAAAATACCGCTTTAAATTGCCACGTTTTTCTCCAGGAGGCTACAGTAGATGTCATTTTTCTGGACCATTTTGCAGAATTAGCTCGTTTTCACTCAATAAATGGAGTGTGAATAGGATTTGACGTCACTTTTGACTTTTTGCTGTTGTCATTTTCCCAGACTATGTTTAGAAACAGAATGACATCTTGGCTTGGGATCTTCACCCGATTCGATTATGCCGAGCTGAGTCAATCAATTCCTATTTTTTGAATGGTCGTGGGTGCTGTTGTTAACAAGATAGATATTGATTGCTCAGCTAGTTTTGTGCTGATACATAGTTTGAATATGTATTGTTGAATACAATAGTACTAAAGTGCGTACGCCGGTAACGATAACTGTCATGAATCAAAGTTTTGAACAGAATAGTTTCAAAATCGACTGGCCTCTTTATTTTCGCGCCAATTTCCTTTTCTGGAAAAAAATTGCCATCACTAGAACCTCTTCTATTTTTTGGAAATGAAATGGGTATAGGTTCAAGAGTAATAAATCCATCTGAATGATGTAAGTGAATTTAAGGAGTGAAAATTTCCCTGGATATAACTTTTAGACAAGAAAGTACCATGATACATCGTAGCGTACGTTCGCAGGAAGCAGACAAATCCCTGGATGATCATGGACGTAGATACCTCGGGCACGGAGCGCAGGGCTATCGCAGGTGTTTATAAATGACCCCTGTGAAACAGGGAAGATTGTAAAAAAAAAAACAGCGAGTTTTCCCTAACCTTTCCTTCCATCAAAATTTAAGAATTTCACCTAGATTCTGCTAGTTTTTCTCTAAGCTGATGTTATTTGTATTAATTGTACACATTTATCCACGCGAGTGATTTGCAGTTTCTCTACTAACTGGACAGCAGACAAACACATTTTTTTCTGGATACTATCTCAAGAATATATTGGGGCGTGGCATTTTCCCCCACTTGCTGCCATCCTTTCCTCAACTGCTGAAGAATCTTTCCTCTTTCTGGGCGTTATTCCGGAGAGGATTGTAACGGGCCTGAGAAGGCCTTCTCAAAATATTCCTTGACCTCGAGATATTCCTGCTGGGGAGACGTGTTCGAGCTATTTGCTGCCCTGTAACCAGCGGCCACGTGCATAATTTAGATTACCCGAGTAAACGTGTCTACACCCCAGCAAGTTACCATGGGTGTGAACACGTCTACTTTGGGTAATCTCAGTAACGCATCCATGCACAGAGTTCCTTAAACTCTAAACTATATTGCTCCATCTACTGTCAACTTTGCTTGAAGGGTAACACTGGTGGGGGTTCTTCTGTTCATTCGAAGAAAAACTACCTATCTGGTACTCCTGTCATGCTACGTTCTCTTGGAACAATTTGTTTTGGAGTCAAAGATCGAAAAGTTCACCAGTAGCGGTAATTAGAGCGTTACCCTGGGGATTACCTCGTGGTTAACCCACTTAGCCGTTGAACCGTCCACCAGCGAGGTTTAAGAATGTTGTGGCCTATACGCTTGTCCAAAGTGGATGAATGGTCAGGAAAATGGGAATATTTTCTTCCCTAAACAGCTCGTCCCACATATCGACACTAAGTCATCGTGGGATAATGAGATACAGCAAGTTCTGGTGGGAAAACTCGTCCACTGCAGGTCAGCAGAACTTTAGAACCTTCTAGAGATGTTTGTGAATGCCGCCACAGAATGTTCAGCTGCAGTTTCCAAGATGCACATTGAATGTCAAATGTTGAATGGCTTTACACCTCATTTGCTGTGGCATTTTCTGGAAAAATGGAATGAATCTCATAATATTTTATTGCCAAGGCGCCAGAGACATTTGGTAGCCGTGGGGTTCCAGCGGTTAGCTGGATCCAACTGTTGTCTATGAGCAGGATGCAAATCAGAATCTGATATAGGGATTGCACAGGTTATAATAATTTTTTTGGTGGAACAGGGGTAAAATTGTGGAATTCCGGATGAAACTGATCGGATCCAATACCTCTTTCCTATCTGCTTACTCCACTATTTCATGTTTTTGCAAAATTTCCCTTTTTCAGTAGATATTTTTCTGAGTTACTTTCGAACCTAAAAACGGAAGATTCACTGGAAATAAGTGAATAATAGTAAATAGCAGTTTTTACAAGCATAAACTGCATAAATGAATTGGAATGGGAAAAGGCCGCCTTCTTTCTCAAAACTCGCTGGAAATGGAGAATTTTTTTTGGCAAAAATATGGAATTTTGAGAATTTTTTAATGAAAGTAGGGATGTATTCTCTATAAAAGGTCTTCATAACAAGATATTTTACTTAAAAGATGTGCTGGTGTTGACTCTGCTCTAGTTAGCTAATGCACGTACAGTGAACCCCAAACGGTCTTAGACAGGGCCCTAACCGCGGCGCGGTTTTCCTCCGTGTCTCTGCCCAGCCTCGATGCAGCAGACAGCCAGAGTGCTCGCGCCGCGGTCTCGGCCCTTGTCTAAGACCGTCTGGAGTTCACTGTAGATCAGAGTCGGGGGGAAATTCAGAATAGAACCTGCATTTTTTCTACAGTTTCAACCCAAAAATTCTGTGATAATTATTCGGATTTGGAGAAAGTTGATCCAGTTTTATTTTAAAATTTCTGCTTTGATTGTATGGAATCACCAGTGTTGAAGTCATCTCTTGTTTTTTTTTCTCTTTTCTTTTTGGGAAAACCAAGTTCCTATAGATGAATTTTCCAGGTCGTGGACGTCTATGATCTAGCCGCTTCAATAGGAAAGGATTTCGAGAAGCTGATCGAACTTCATGGAAATGACTGTGTTCGTGGAATTATGCCAAAAGTAGGCTTTCCACGCTTTTTCCTGAAACCCCATTATTTTCTTATATTTTTGCTATTTCTATTTCATGCTTACCTATTATTTTTCCTCCTTTTGCATGCAAATTGCTCACGAACGCTTCATCACCCGAGCTCATTTTCGATTTTTCGGCGCCTTTTCGTTTGCGTCACGCCCCGACAAGCAATGAATAACTGCCGGGCATAGCGTCTTTTTCCGGAAATTTCCGCGATTTTTCACGGACAATTTCTCCGAAATGATGAATCACTGCCGTGCTTCCATGCAGAAGAATCATGTTCTCTGCACGTGACGGACGAGGACTGGCACAATTTTCCAGAAAAACTGAACCCGTGCTGTTGTTAGAGAGGAGCTGTGCGATTTCCAAACTGCATGCGAAAAAAAGAGCACTGCACGATTAGAGGGCAGAAAGAAGTTAGCCGGGTTTCTGTTCGGATGCACAGGGCTATGCGTGGGGTTTTGCAAAAGGATGGATTAAATATGTCCGGCGGGCGGGTGGTGTACTTTGCCGGGCGCACTTCGGCTGGGAACATCCGAAAAGACAAAACAACAAGGGCAGAGCAGTGGTCGTGAACGTAATGTACTGCAGCGAAATCTGTCGTTTGCTTGATGAGCTGGTGTGGGGTGTTGACGAAAACAGAAAGCCCGGAAAGGGCATATCCTGGCTGTTGTCCTCGCGGATGGGATGACATCGGGAGCAGCAACAGCAGTAGTCTGATTGGAAGAGTGGGGCCGATATGGGCGTGGGCAGAAAGCGTGCAGCGCTTTTGGCATAGGATTTTACAGATATCTGAACAATTTTGGGGCAGCGTAGTACTTTGGGCATAGATATTGAAACCAGTTTGTTAAGAACGCTCGGATTCATTGTGTAATTGATTGTTGGTCCCGTTTTCAGCCTGAACAGAGCTAAAATGCTTATTAGGGCGTTGCAGAAAGTCCAACTTTGCGGCCTAAAAAGGTTTCCGGCGAAAATATGTGGCGGTATTCTGACATGTTCCTTGTTTTTGAGTAAACCCGTGAGATATACGGATTGAATCATGGGCAAAAATGGGTAAGCAAAGCAGAGCAGTGAAAAGATCCGTGGTTGTTTTTCCTTGAGGGCGTCTCACTCCAGGTTTGTTCCCGAGATTTTCATATGAAAAGAATCTTCAGATCCTGAGAGCATCATTGAGATTACCCAGGGTAAACGTGGTGGCACATGTACCATTGGTGAAATGTACCATGTACCATTGGTGAAGTTGGGAATATTATCGCATTAACCCTGGGTAATCTGAGTGGTGCTTGCGGCCATTGGTGATGCTGACTGGGTCAGTATGCATGATTCCTTACGAAAGTACAGAAAAAGTGATACAAGAGCTACATGTTTTGGTATGAACTTGGTTCACCAATGGGTATGAATTTGGTTCACCAGTGGGACATCTTACACAAAGAGGCGTTATGTGCCTCCAATCGATATCACCAGCTACACGGCTTTATGGCAGTTGTCTCAGTAGACATGCCTTCTCGCAAAAAAGTGTACGGGAACGGGTTTTTCTTCATTTTTGGTAGTAACCATATATATCATTGTAATCGGCATCTCATGAAGAATCTCCCCATATATCTTGACTAGACGGTATGCCCGGCTTCGCTCGGGTGTTTTATTTCTCCCGGCAGTTTAACGCTGACGGCGACAACGATTAAACCCAACGATCCTTTCATAGTGCTCATCATTTTCATGATCAACCCAGAAAATCCTTTTTTCATTCACCTCTGTCAGAAAGTAGGAGAATTTGTTTTGCAGGTAAATTCTTCCGTAATCCTCGCCATGTTCACGTTCAGCGTGTTGGAGAACCCCAGTGGACGCGTTTTTACCTACCACTAAGTAACTGCAGATGAAATCGACAAAGTCGATAACTGCATAAACTCGTGGAATGGGGTTGTCATATTCGTGTTCAGCGTATCGAATAACCCCAGTAGACATGTTCTCACTGACCCGTGGGCGAAAATTGCGAAAAATCAATAAAATCGATAAATCAATACTTGGTACAAAATGGTTACCATATTCGTGTTCAGCGTATTGGATAACCCCAGTAGACATGTCCCCAGCGACC
>JARK01001452.1:36659-83750 GCA_000688135.1 Ancylostoma ceylanicum | reverse complement strand
GAGAATGGGTCGCCAAATTTTTGAAATTACTTTACAATACAAATAAAAATCTTGTATTAGTTTATTTTTATTTGTTTATTTTTATTATTATTTTTTAAATATTTATTATTTATTATTTATTATTAAAATTAATATTCTTATTAATTTTATTTTCGGTCTGGGTCCCCAAAACGTCGGGGACCCCAATTTTTTTCCCACGCCCCCCCTTCCGCCCACTTTCTGCGTCCGCCACTGACGACAGGGGATAGGGAGGAAACGACAATTTTTAAGTAAGATCGATGAGAAACAAAAAGTTGCACTTTTTTCGATGTTCAATGAACAAAAATTAAACTAGATGAACAATAAAACCACTAGTAACTACACACTTAGTACTACGAATATTACTTACCATTAGGAATATATACTCATTAAGCACAATTTCTTGGATATACAACACTTGACGATAGATAATGCAATGAAACAGCAGAACCTATAGCAAAATCCTTTATTCATTCAGAAAATCTGCATTCAATGACTCTTCGAAGTTATATATGTTTATAAATACGAAAAATCCCACAAAAATACAAATAATATGTTAATTTTTGGTAGATGAAGTCATCCGTCGCATATTCATCACAGAACTGTTTATCCATTCCAGCGATGAGCCTCCAAGAACCGATGAAGGCGAGGAGATGCTCGTATACGGACCGTTGCCACGAGAGCCGGACGAGAAATTATATCCATGGAAGTATGAACGCAAGGATAGTGGAGTGCGGAGATTGTAAGCGACACTACCTCATTTTTTTATTCAAAAATTTAAAAATCCCGCCAAATAGTGGTGAATTTCAGCTTCCGCTTCTTCAAAGAGCTCGGCGCGAATCCGTCACCGCGACGCGGCTCGTCCGCCAACAATTCGCCCCGCCCACAACGTGCAAACGCGGGAAGTTGAACAGGCATTCAAATCTTCACCTATAAATTACTACGTAATCTATGTCTACTGAGAAGTGATCTGGACTCTATGACGTCACATCTTTCGCTACGATTCTTCCTCAAGGTCTCACTATCACCCAGAAAAGTATTCGTCACGAAACTGTCCATAGCTCTTGCGTCAGCGACTGCCCCGCCCACAACCAACTAACACAAGTGGCAGTTGTCCTGACGCGGCAGCGTGGACGGTTTCACTTCGCTAACAGCCATAGTGGCTTTGAACAGGTGTTGCATTGCCAAAAATATCCATATTAGCTATCTAATAACTTTCTTACTTACTTAACACCGTGTATCATAGGTAATAACTCTATCGCTAGATGAGCAGTACAGTAGTCGTCTGCTTATTGATTTATTGATTGAATGATTGACCAATTCGGCTTTTCTCCCTATTGTGAATGTTGCTAGTTTGCCATATGTGTATTTAGGTGTATAGGAAGAGTTATGTCCATTTCACCAACGTTGGGAGGGTGGTCAGTGACGCAGAGGATTTGTCTGCTCGTCTGCACTCTGACCAAACTTTCTGCGCTGTGATGGACATCGAGTATATTTTGCTTTCTATTGTATTTTTCCCACTTCTCCCAAAAAAATGGGTCATGAAACTCGGAAAATCTGGTCAGTTTCTGGCTTTTGTTTATTGTTCGACTCGTTGTGAATCTCATTTTAAATAAACTATTATTGCTGTTTGAAAATCCGCTCGATGACGTCATCAATGACGTCACTATTAACAACTTTTATTAATAATTATAACATACAAATGCCTCTCCACGCTGCGTACCCGCAAGCCTCGCCCACAAGCGCGCGACATCAAGCGACGCTAAGTATGAACCCGATTGTCCAGCAGCATCATCCGTGTGTTAGCGTCCCTGCGTATCTCTTCTATGATTGGTCGATAGAGATCAGTAGTGGCATTGATTCCAAAGACAAAATCGAGGTGGGTGTAGTGAGGCAGTTCATAGTTCCCGCGTATTGTCTCGTTCATGCTGGCGAGAATTGTTTCCCTAAAAATTTGCTATTGGTCGACCAGGTAGCATGACGTTTGTGATTGGTTGATTTGTAAGGTGAGTCATGATTGGTCGGTTTTTTCTTCATTTCTTCAAGAGACATTCGATCGCTACTTTTACAAAGCTGGGTTTTCACCGTGATTATCAAGTGTTATTGCAAGGGGCGTGTCTTGTGAACCGACCAATGGCAGCAATGGTCATGCCACGCCCCTTTTATGAACCGTCTTTGATGTGTTGGCCATGAGCAACCATTTCGGCCTGACCTCAGGAGTGAAAAAGAGTAGTTTAGCAGCTTGCGGGGAGGAATCTCCAAAAGGCCCTCTTATTAGTCGATAGTGGGCGTTGTAGAGGGTCACGCAGCAGTGGCCAATAGGGTGCTAGTAGCTCCGCCCACGTTAGGGCGCACTGGGGAGAAAAGCTGATTCAGGGTTTGAAAGTAGCAGCGAGAACCCATTATTCCCGCCAAGGTGTTGTACTTTACTGTATAACAGTGTGTTCTGGCGATAGCACATATTTGATAGGTATTGATTAGTGCATGACTGATGCCATAAGTGGAAAAATCCTCAAATGTCCATGCAATCCCTAAGAAGCAAAAAAAATTTCCTTGACCTCACCTAATATCCTCCGTATCTGCCAGAATGTCGTCTTTGCTCCAGTACAAAAATGTCGGCGTCTTAATGTTCCGTAGATCATAGATGGGCGGAGTTTTCTGGAAGGGGCGCGACTTATCCACTGGATACTACCATGGGATCAGTGAAACATACTTACCATACCGTATTCTTTCATGTTTCCTTCCTCACCGTAGTCAAACTTTTCGACTTTTCTTGACTTCACTACCTATAATACTAGTAATTACTTGACTGCCATGAAGAAACCTGCAATCTGTCAAAAATCAATAATTTCCAGGGAATAAATGCAAAGTTGTCTAGAAAGCCATTTTTCAACAATGACTGGGGGAGTACCTGCACCCAATGGAGAAGATTTTTTGACGAGGTGGCAGCTGGCGTATGGCAGAGATAAACGCCTACTCGTGTCTGAAGTTACCGTAATTTCACGCAGCTACAGTATGACAATTGCTACAGTATGAAACGCTGTGAACCCACGTTGTTGAACATCTTCTCACTGCCGTCTATAAAACCAATATCCAACGTGCAAACTCCTTGAGCGAGTGGCAGACTGGAAATTATTACAGTAATCCTGCATTCTTTTCGATTGTACCGTATCCTGGTGTGGCGTAACAATGTAGCCAGAATTCCCATGTAAATTTACCCACACTCTGTATCTGGGATACGGTATGGGAACGAGAGCAACGTACTCTCCCTACAGTAAATTTGAAAAGAGAAGTTTACTATCGAATAAAAACGACCGTCAATGATACTACCACTATGGATCGCAAGAAACCTGCACAAATCAAGTGGGCGTGGCCTAGCTACAAGTCATAATGATTTTTTCCAATGCTCAGTAGGCCTACAAGGAACTCCAGTGGCCTAAGTTACCGCGCACGTGTCTCACAACGTACAGGTTGAAACAGGTTAAAACAGGTAGCACGACAGTCCGAAGCGGGTGAGAACAGTGATAGCATTGGAAATGTGGATACGCAGACGATCAGAGAGTTGCGCTGCGGGCAATGTAGCGCATGCGAGTGGGCCTCGACTACTGAATTTCCTTGTGGGTAAATTTTCAGAAACCTTTCATAACAACGTACCTGCAGAAGAATCCCATGATTTTTTGAAGAATCTTAGGAAGAGCCAATGGCGAATTTGGGATTCTGTGGAGGACGAACTAAAAAACATACAGGTAGGCGTGTAAATATTATTATTCCACGATTCTGCATGCATGATTGAGATCAACCAGGGTAAACTTGCTGATGCTCGTGTTAACGATGGGTAAATTTGTAGGGTGTCAATGTATTTACCCTGGGTAATCTCATTGATGCATGAGACCTCAATATTTACATAGTGTTTACATGAATGGAGCTTCCAAAAAACTCACATCTGCAAAATCCATTAGATAGTTCCCAAATATATGGAACAGTCCTCCAATGTGGGATACGGTAGCGACAGGTGCCAGCGCGTGAAAGTGTCGGATCTAGAAGGTAGGTTCACAGCACCCTGTCATTACCATGAATCTGCTAGGTACTGTAATTGCAGACCTTTCTGCCAAATGATGGGTCCTCGGCAAGTTTCGCGAACATAACCATAGTTCCTTGCGAGTGGCCGATGTAGTAGAGATCATTCTGAAAAGCGCTGCTCTCAGGACAGGAAGGCGAATCGTGCCAAAATCGGGTTAAAATGTTATAAACTATTATAAAATCATTGTAGTAATGTAATGCACTGTAATGTAAAGTAATGTACTCAGGTGGGAAAATTCCAGTGGATTTCGCTTATTTTCCGGAGATTCACGTGTAATTTTCGGGCATAATTGGGAAATATTTCGGAGAAAAATAAGCAAAATCTGCTCGAAAGCACACGTAATCTACTGGAACTTTTCCACCTGAGTAATCTAATGTAGTCTACTGAATGTTTACCCTAAATCATTATATTAGGCTTACAGCCTTGCACCAGCATTTATTTTTCGATCTGGAATTTTTCGGTCTTGAACTAGAATTCTTAGGCATTAGAATGTGGTAGAATTTTTTACTACTTCTCAACTTTAGAAATTGGCAGACCGCGTTTCATCCATGAACAATAATCTTATAATAGAAATTGGCAGACCACGTTCCATCCATGAAGAATAATCTTATGAAAAAGTGTAAAATTTGGTGCAAGACTTTCGGACCACTCTACTATTTCAGCTAAAAAATTTTGAGGCCAATCTGTAAGGATCGCCTCCAGAAATTGGAGCAACATCAAACAATTTTGCACCAGGATTTCAGAAAATTATGCAAAAAATTTCAAAAAGATTAGGACGGTGGGCCGGAGCCTGCGGAAACCCCACCCACCGCCCTCCCCTTTTTGAAATTTTGCGAAAAAAAAGACATTGGTAAAGTAGGTCTCATGATGTTCATGTGTGTGAAATATGAACATGGTCGAGCGGAATGTAGATGAAGTGAGCGATGCTACGTATCGTCGTTGAATGCATGTTAGTATTCTTTCCACGCTTTGATGGCCAGAAACTGCTGAGCTGACTATGACTACGAACGAAAGCTCTGCTTTACTATTGTCATTAGAGAGTACTGCTGAGACAGGATTTCACGTAAATTATTCGAACTTCATCGGAGAATCAGCTCAAGAATAGAGGAGTCGACAAATTATTTGCTTGGAAAAGAACAGATTACTCACATGTCCAGTTTTCTGTAGAACGTAGTCGATCGATGACGACAAGTCATAGGCCGAGATGTCTTGCCATCTGAAAAAGTAATAATTGTCCCCATAGGACCAGTTCACGCACCAGAACAACTGCATTATAGGTGTTTACTAGTTTCGCAAACGAAAAGTAGTCCTAATGAAACCCTTGCGAACATTTTTTTTTCAGTGCTTAGGTAATAGTGTGGCAAATGTCAGCAGAACGCTTTTGTACCACACTTTCCCATAGCTGCGTTTATACCTCATTGCAAGGCGATGGCGTTGCGGCGACGGCAACGACATTCGCGACGCGATGGGTAGCAAAGTTAAGCAGGTCATGAGGTAAAACAGCTGGGGAAGAAGGAGAGAGAAGCAACACAGCGCCCAAGGAATAGTTGCATCGCGATTGCTAGCAGACGCGGCGCGATTTGGACCAATCGCAGGATTTTCGAGCGAGAAAAGTATGAACAACAAGTCATAGGTATTAGCGACATCGTGCTATGAATACAACCGCCAACTATCACAATGTGACCGTAGTACCACATGCTACCACATCTAAGCAGCCGCTTTTTGAACAGTTTGCACGGGTGCGATGGTCGCGCCGCGATGAAGTATAAACACAACCTTTATGAAGTGTTGATAAGCCGCAAAAAACCTAACAATCGATGGAGACTTCCAGAAAATGGTAGCATAAACGTACGTGAAGTTCCAGAAGCGTACATCGTCCGGACCGTAGCCGATATGCTTTTGTGAGGGCGGAGTTCCACGCGAATTTGCAATCCACACGTCAAAACCGGCGTCGGCGAAAACGAAAGCTGAATATTCATGCAAATCTGAGCGCTTACGTGTGCAGAAGTCTCTTTCCAACTCTATAATACAATGGAATATACAGTTTATCGACTGACCCGCTGATTGGTTGGCGAGATTTGGCGTCCAATTAAAGCCATCAGCAAAAATCCCGTGTTGCAAGAATACTACTGGTCGATCACTGGACCGAAACTCTGGAAATGTTATTCACAGAGGTGGCTCCTGAGCGGATTATTGTACTCTAGTTGTGCACTAACGATTTCGTCCATGAGGTATTCGATGCAATTCGAGGATGTAGTCATCCTGGGTTCGTACCAAGTGCACCTCCGACGGATAGCCGAAATGACGAGTGATCTCGGGCTGCAACAGCAATCACATGTCAGCTGATGCAATGTCAATTTGGATGACAAAACATGACATCAAACCCTATATTGATTGTCTGTAAGGTGAACTCACCACTGTCATGTAACATTCTGGATCGATAGCGAGCGTTGACGTGATTAAGAGTACCAGCTTCATCGGGGTGAACATCTCTCGAGAACCTGCTGCCCAAGTTCAGCAGGATGTTGAGGGTCTGAGAGTGATAGATGCTAGGAGGACACTTGACGATTGAAAGCGTGAATCACGGAAAATGGTCTGGGACTCCCGGATGCGCAACGGGATCCTGATTTTTCGGCGTTTCTGGTTATTTTTTTTCTACGAGGTGAAAGGCTGGATTCCAAGCAATCTAACCTATCCTGTGAAGAGATTTGCAGAGGGAAGAAGCATAGTAGTGTGTAGAGCGAATCCAATAGATATGACGGATTAAATATACCTACAGGGTGGGCCAAAAATACGGATGCAAAGAAATTGGCAACTAAAAATGAATTTAGTTTTAATTTGGAGCATTGTCGTATGATTTATATTCATTACCACCGAATGACCAAAAGACCAGAAAACCTCTAGAAATACCTTCCATTCGCAATAACCCAAACTCTGAGATATTGGTTGGGGTGGCAAATGGTTGGTGTCAAATAGATCCTTCTTTTATCGAAGTTCCTTTCGGAAATTCCGAGTTTCTATGGGTAGTAGAAGAAGCCTAGTTCTTGAGCGCCTCAAAAACCTACTAACCCTCGGTTACGCCATACGAGCCCAGGTTTCTTCCCCAGGAAAAGAATTCATACGTTGTGTACTACCCATAAATATGGCAATGGGGTTACGGTTATGACAAGGAACTAACAAGGTAATGATCTTTGAAAGTTACGGCGCCACAATGGTGGATTAGTGTCGAGAAGCAACGTAGATATGATATTATCACTCTCAATTGGAATCTCCATTATATAACGCATTTTAAAAGTGAAGGGTGCTCCAATGATAAAGGAGTACATCTTTTATGTAAATACACTGGACGGTTTAGATGAGAAATAACTCCGGAGGAACATTCCTGAATCTGTGATCCCATAGGAAAAGAACATAATTAGACCACCTCTGTCGACATGAATTTTATTAATTAATTTAAATAATTCAAGTTAATTTTCTCAATCGATATGTGCCGATTGATAAAAGTATAGTTCAATTAAGGCGCTAACTTGACTAGATCAGGAGGACGACTTGATAATCTGCCATGGGTTGAGATTGCGTCCACTATTACCTCAGCACATAATGGAGTGTCCACTCTTCGAGTTGATTTACTGTTTTGGTGCGCCTTGAGTGTAAGTAAATAGATAAACAAACAAGTAAATGGATGAAAAACTTGCTCTAAGAACTCTTTGTGTGTAGACTTTCCTTGAAAAAATCATCGACATTCAAAGGTGCAGATTTCGAGGTAGATAGTGGTTTATTTTAAGGATATCTATCGAAATTTGGGAATGAGCCAATACGTTGTAATGCAGAGATGTGCTGATCCTGCACCCATAAATTTAGTTGATGTCCAATCAGATATTTTTAATATGGATAGAAGAGGAGTGTCGATGCAGAGGTGAGTGGAAAAATAGAAGGGGCTTCTTTCATATAAACAGCGCAAGCAACTGCAACTAAGCACTTTATGAACCTCGATTTTTGTTTGACTTGTTATGTATACTAACTTCGCCTAGTTGTCTACATATATGACTTGGATAACTAATTGTCAGTCATGCCCTTCTTTGTTAATTAGCGCAATTCTTCGCGGTTCTTTTACTTCTACGGAAATTTTGGTCTATGTTTGAATATATCTCTGCTATTCGTGCTGATTCTAAGCATGGAATTCAATGTAAGCAATAGCGAAATGATGAGCAGCTGGAAAAACGTGTGCGATCACAGTGTATGTAGTCGGCTCACATTTCTGAAATCGGCAGAAAGATTCGGCAGAGAAAACCCCCTATTTATCGTCTCCTAGACAGGAAAGTCAATGATATTCCTGTGGATTTTTCGTCGTTACCTCTAGAAAAAATGGAGGAGGTAATGAAGCTAAGGGACAAAGAATCAAGTTGTAAACAGGAGGACAACTAAGAGAACACTATATAGTAAGGCGTTTTCTTTTATCAAGGAATTTTTTTCAAAGAAAACAGCTTTGCAGCAGGAACTATGTATAGAATAACTAGGGTTTTGCTTGGAAGAATCCCGGGGTTAAATGGGGTTAAATAATGATGTGCTGGATAGAATATAGCGTCACTTGATGAAGTGTATGTGTGACATTCAAAATCTCACTGTAGGATTACACGTGCCACCTGATGGTGCAATGACGGGCAGTGGCAAAAAGTCGACGTGTTGACGTCATTCTACCATCATTTCAATCATTTCACGGTATTCGTGCAAGCTTCTTGCAACTAGTTCACTGCACAATGAAATCGATTGAAGTCTAAATGGCTGGCTTACTGTAGGACGTTCAACACTGCCCTGAACTTTTCATTTCATGAGGATAACAAGTCCTAGATATTGTAGTGGCAGGGAATTTTCTTTCAGTGTTATAGCCAGGAAGAAAAAATAGACGAAAAAAATTAAGAAAAGGAATTTTCGAAACATCAGGAGTAGATTCAAACTGGGTGGTGCATGAATGCTTCCAGAAAATGCCAGAATGCGTGGATGCTTCCACAGTGCATGAATGATGCGAAAACTATGCCAAAAAGCTTAGAAACCCTCCATTTTAGTGGATGGACATGTGATGGCCCATGGAAATGTCGCGATGCACCATGGATCGTCTCTCGGAAGCGCCGAGGCATGGAAGTAAACACATTCCGCTGCCAATGCCAGATGTTGGCGGAGGCGATATCTCAATGAAGGAATGAAAACACAGGAAAATAGCAACAAGAACAACACGAGAAACATCGCAGCAATGACGAGTATGAAAATGAGAGCAAAAATCAAGGTCAATATGGCTCAAAAATCGGGGTTTTTCCCAGCATTATACAGCATTATATACTGCAGTAGAAGTGTAAGATGTCCTCGATTGATCAATATACATGTGGATATGATGGCGGGAACTGCCGGGCCGGGATAGCCGCAGGACACCTGTAGTGACTAATCACCTTATCGACTCATTGTTATTGTTGAAACACTAGCGGACAACTCACACAAATAAACACATAGGAACAAAGGTCGGCGATAAGCACATAGTCACGGTGACTGCAGCTTTCGTTAGATTGCGGAGAGAACAAAAGTGATAGTTGTCCTAGATCGAGCGGTTTTAGAGAGGATGAAATGCTATGCGATGTAGCTGCTTGACTTCAATCGAATTCATTCACATTGATTTTCCTTTCATCCTTTTTTCTTCTTAATCCTCCTCACGACCCTAAATTGAAGTTCCCCCCCCCCCCTCCTGACTGGAGAATGTGTGCTCAGAAAAACTACCTCAGTAAATAGATCAAAATTTTGTACTTGCTCAGTTTAAGACCTTATTTTTGCTGAAAATTATTTTTACTCATTTAAATTTACTTTTTCTATGATTTTTTTTTCTAAATTTTCGGTTGTCTATATCCCCAAGAAGCAGAGACCTGGCGCCGTATGCATGATTGAGATTACCTAGGATAAACATGCTGTCACCCTACCAATCGTTTAAAAGGGTATCAACAACTTCACCCTGGGTAATCGCGATAATGCATACAACCCCTGAAGACTTCCTCCCATGTCGCATGCTTATTTTCCCGACCTGCATCAGCACAGGTAAACGGTTCAAGAGTCCCCGGGCCGCATGCATCATTGAGAGTACTCAGGGTAAATACCAAGACCACACAAATTTACCCATTCTTAGCACAGGCATCATCGCGTTTACCCCGGGTAATCTCAATTATGCATCCAGGTTCTCCAAATCAACCCGTTGTCAAGACGGGCTTCAACAACGTTACCCTGGGTAATCTCAGTGCTGCATACGACTTCTGTGACGGAAGTAGGCAAGAAAGATGAGCATGGACGTGGGAGGAAATCTTCAGGGGTTGTTTGTATTATCGAGACTACACAGGGTAATGTTGTTGACACCCTTTCTAACGTTACCCAGGGTAAATACCATGGACACAAAAATTTACCCATTATTAGCACAGGTGTGAACGCGCTTACTCCGGGTAATCTCAATTGTGCATCCAGGTCCCCAAGTCTACCTGTCGTTAAGACGGGCTCCAACACAGTTACCCTGGGTAATCTGAGCGATGCATCCGGGTCCAAGATTGCTACTATGTAAAAGTAGAAAAATGATAGGGCGACAATGGATTAAACGGATTGACGGATAACGCGTTAAGGGATCTAGTCGACATGGCAAGCCTTCAAAGAAATAATCCGACGAGATGCCAGATTACAAAGATCTACAGAGCGAACAATAGGAGACCGTTGGCTAGTTATTAATTATTGATTAGCTGGTTATTATTCCATAGATACTGGTCAAAATATTGATGCTACAGTAAATTTTATACACATATGGCAGGTTGGTCTTGAAAATCGATGGAATCCGAAAAATCCCATCACATATAATTTTTCAGGGTACTAGATGATTCTGGGTAAGTTTTTCCTGGGCATGTGTGCTCTTTTTTTTGATGATGTTCATGTCGCATTGGCGATCTTCGTGGAAAACCCTCCGCAAGTGGATGCGTGTGTCTGGCGTGCGACAGGCCCACCGATCTAGTATAAATTGCCCTGATGTCGAATGAGACTAGCTGACCAGCACTTGATGAACTCTACGTAAACAAAACGGTTAATGCGGTTCAACGAACATGTGACGGGTGAACCTATGACCACCAGCTGACGATTTCGTCTTCAACTGAACAACAATTTGAATTTCACGGCTGGTCTCTGTTTCAACTATAGTTACTTTAATTTTTTTTGGTGTTACCGCTGAGAAGGAGCTTCATTTTTGAGTCAATTCCTTTTCTCCTTCCTTCTCTCACTACCTCTGATAGAATCATTGAAAATTGAGGTATCATATTAGCGATATTCTCTGTGAGTGGAAAGAATGTAGCCTTCGTTCCTTCTTGCCCTCATCTCTGGTCTATTTTTTTTAATTTTTATTTTTTATTTATTCCTGAAATTTTTCACTACGCTTTGTACTCGAGTTTCATTTCAGCTAGGGGTCCTGCACTTCCGACGTTTTCTCCCAGAGAGGATGGGCCTTGGAATCCAACTCAAGTAAGTCGATTCGAGGTGACATTTTCTCGTGCTTGTGACTCATGAGATTACCCAGGGTAAACGTGTTGACGTCCACGTTAGTGATGGGTAAGTTAACGAGGTGTTAACACGTTAACCATTTTTTAACTATAACACCTGCCCTTTTAAAATATATTTTCCTTTGTTCACTTGGGCCTGCATGCATCATTGAAATTACCCAGGTTGAACATGTTGATGAAATCACCCCGAGTAAGCGTGTTGACGTTTGCGTTAACGATTTTTAAGTTGAAAACACATTGACGGAATAACCCAGAGTAAACGTGCTAGCTCCGCTATGAGCGACGGATGAGTTTTTAAGAGTGTTGACTCGTTTACCCTCGGTAATCCCCATGGTGCATCCGGCCTCTGCTTATGTATAAGAGAATGTTAATTTTTTCTGTTCAGCTCACGTGTCACCCACTTCAACGAGAGGAGCTGCTCACCTAAGCAGGTAATTTTCGGCCAGTGATGAACCACTGCGTGCGTGCGTGCGTCAGATACGCGACTCTCTCAGAAACTATAAAACAAACCTTCCAGACGTAAGGTGCTTGAATCATCAAGTTGAGCTGTCTGCAGAGAAGCCAAAAGGGCAATTTATACTATGTACATGCGTGCGTATGACGCGCGTGCGCCTGTATGATGAAGAATAGGCCCAGCAACAGCCCTAACATAGCTCATACGCATGGGTTTGTACGGTTGAATACAACTAGAGCCAGCCATTCATAGGCGATCTACCCCGATCCAGAAGAAATCGTCAGGCTCAACGTTGGCGGCGAGGTTTTTTCCGCAAAAGTTGCAGATTTAACGCGAATTTCCGGTACAATGCTGGATAGAATGCTCGATCAAATCTGGATGAGGTCTTCAGGTATTATCTTCTTAGTCTTTCGGAGGTACAGCTAGATTTCATACCGATTTCCAGGCTCGGAACCCGTCTTTATTGATCGAGACAACAAGTATTTTGGGCTGATATTGGAGTTCTTATCCAGAAATGACGTGAAACTTCCACGTTCTGATACTGAATTGGCTGCCATCATACAGGAGGCTGAGTTGAGTATTATACATTATTTATTTATCTATTTATTTATTTACTTATTTGTACACGCCAAAGGAATGGTGCGCTTCAGAAAAAAATTATCTCGTTTTCGTAACCCTTTTAAGCAATTCTTTGGATAAAATGGGCCATCTCTTCTCGGTTTTTTTGCCCGTTGTTCCACCCCTTCTGAATTCTCCATCAAGCAAATCAAATCAAATAAAATCAAAGTTAAGCATAGTGCCATAACACTTTCGCCTGCGTTTCCTTTCAATTCCCATCTTATTTACCGCAAAAGATGAGAGAGCGTGCTCATGTGAAGAGATCACAGACGGTGAAAGACGCGCTACTCCCCGCCCCCCCCCCTGTCACCGCTGTGTTGGTCGATTGATGATATGTAGGTCACATCGGTCACGGAATCATTGCGAATTTTTCGGCATGTCACTATGGATATTATTTAGTTGCGAAAAACAATAGGCGATGAAAAGTTATGAATTACCTTATAGAAGTTACAAATTATAGATGTAATTAATATAATTAATATTATAAATAAGTTATAAATAAACTAAAATTTAATAATAAATATAAAATAAGAATTACCACACAATTGTCCACAAATAGAACTTTAAAAAAATGGGGGCTAGGAGTGTTATGCCGGGAAAGGGCGGTACGGTCGTGTTATGCGATTGGTTATTCGTGCAGATTGACCAATCGCAGAGCTCGGCCGCATTGTCCTCTCCAGGTATAGTGCTCCACATCCCAAGAACTGATACTGAGTGTGAATGCGAAAAAGTTCATTGATCAATCCGAAACTTGATAAGAATTTTCTGGAAACTGAAAATACTTGCTGCCGAATGTGCATATTTTTCAGTTCTACCAATTAGACGAACTAATAGCGAGAATTGTACGTGAGGATCGTCGTTGCTTTGGTGAAGGCCCACCATTTTTCCCAAATGACAGGTGCAGCCTTTTCTTATCAGGATCTTTCCTGTGAATTTGCCTGCAGCATGGAAATTTCTGGAAAATGCCTGCAGCATGGAAATTTCTGGAAAATAGCCTTTTCAAGTACAGAGTAGTGTGGAGGACGCGAAATTTCTGGCGCTGTTTGTCTCAGAGAGGATGGAATTTCGATGGAAGCCAAGGAAAGATTCCCTTGTGTTTTACTCACTTCACATGTGAGTTCACCTCAAATCCACGACCAAATCAAGATCCATGAAAAACTGATTTCCTTCAGTATTCTCGCCAAACCAAGTATGTTACTTGTGTGGTGTTGAAACCAAGGATTTCCACGGCCTATACAAATCACTGTTCGATTTTCCTCGAGACTTCAGCTACGTCGTTGGTGAAGTAGAGAAGGTAGAATATTTGAACTCGTACTCTTTTTGTTCTCTTTATAAAAAAGATAATTTCAGACATATGGAGATTGTTGTTGCTGTGATGTTCGTTTTGGAAAATCGTCATTCATCTTCCACATCCCAACAAAAATGCTACGACTGGCAGATTAATTTCATGGAAAATTCTGATTTTCAGTTCTGTTTGATTGTTTTTCCAGAAAAAATGAAAGTTCATGAAGTCCGTCGTTGTCGTTCCCACGACCTGCCGGAAACTGAATTCATGGAATTGCAACACGTATGATCCATTTGCGGAGCACACGGTCACAGGAAAGTTTCCACAGCTTTGCGAGACCGGAAATTGAGAACAAAGAAAATTTTTTTTGAAAAATTGATCAAATTTTAACAAACCGATAGAATATTATAAACAGGGAAATAAAGATAAGCTACGAACACAGAGCTTTAACTATTTTATGAAACTGTTGTGAATATTCTATTGAACTATTCTGGGTTAGAGTTCTATAATCCTCTTCTTGTCCCAAAAAAATTAACCTCTGCGTTGGTACCAAATTCGAGTGATAGGACGAAGAGCTGGGAGAGAATTTCGGAAACTCAGGACCATGCATCAGGGACAGAACCCAGCACGAGGCCTTCCCTGTGCCAAAATCAACACGAAACCCCATTTGAAAATCCAGCATTTTATGAACCCCCCCCCCCTTTGCTTTTCGACCCTTTTGCGGAGACCAGGTTGGCCTCGGGAAGAACCGTGCTGGTCCTGGTCATGGATGGTCACAGATAGGCGAAGGAGTATTGGTGAAAAAAAACTGGCTTCTCCGCAAATTTGGGTACTTGAACCGCTGGAACCTCAAAACTATGCTATAGGCAAGAACTGAGGAATTCCCGACAATAGACCTGCCTTCCAAGGATGGCTCTCCCCCTCCAGAAGCCCTTGCGCCTTCATCCCCTATCAGGGACACCTCGATGCTAGCAATAAGCATTTTATGTATCTCGTGCCCTCCATGTATTATTATATAACTCTAGCCGCTCGATTACGTTTATTTGTACAGGCATGTGAATCCAGAAATACTGTCAATTTCCGAGAAATTTATTCTTCAGCAGAAGTGTAGCCACTCCCGACTAGCTGCAGCATCTTCGCTGGTATGTGATACAAATAGTTGAACATGGCGAATGTCACATCCACACAACAGCTGTCTCTGTACACCTAAATGATACCAAGCATCAACTGTAGCCATTTTTGGCCATTAAATCAACAGTAAAACCTTAAAAGCACGAGTTATATATTAATACCCCAGAAGAGGCAAAATTTGAAATTTTATAACAGTTTACGTGAAAGTGAGTGCAGAAAGTTATTCATTCTTTGGTGGCTATACAGTCTTGGCAGCTCTATCTTATTCAGTGGCCTAAGAAGCCAAAAGGTGTGAAATAATGACCTTTTTCACATCACCAACAGCAAATGTCGCGTTTCGCGGTAACTCAAACAGTGTCCGGTAGTTCCTGTCAAAGGAGTCAGATGAAGTGCCGCACAAGCCGCAGATTTTCACTTCGTCTGGAAAATTTTCTCTCCACACCTTTGATAGCAGGCAGTACACTGTAGTATACTCTAAAAGCTATACCTGATTTTGACATGAAGCACAGTGGCCTTGTGGATTCGTCTGTGCTCCCGTCGAAACGCCATCCACACTTTGTGAGGGCCCGGTGGAAATTGTGATCTCTGGAGGAAGAACACTCATATGTATGCAGTAGTGGTGTTCATTTAAGTACAAAGAACTTTTGTGTTCAATCAGCAAAGCAGACGTAGCTCAAACCTTTGATTTGTAGCAACAATTCAAACTGCAAATTCAGAAGAGTAAACGGGTAGCAAAACTTTATTATTTTTTCTGCAGGCTTTTTTTTGTATTAAGAAGCGACTGCTACATTGTGATATAAATACTGGAGGACCAAATGAGTAGCGATCTCTTGGAAGAGCAATTTTCATGTAGGTAACATGATTTTTCGAAGGAAGGACAAAAATTGCGAAAAAAATGGTGTTTATACTTCACCGCAGGGCGACGGTATTGCGGCAGCGTCTACAACATTCGACACTGGAGAGGGAAGCGACGACGTCGCGCATTTCTCAACATTGACTTATATGTAACGTCGACAAAATTATTGCATGTTCCCTGCTAAAAGACGGAAGAATAGCATGCAACGGGGATCCGCGAAGTAGCGTTGAAAAGATAACCTCTAACCACTACGGCGTGCCACTGTTTGCATATGCTGCCACACAGGGCTAATTGCTTTCGGATAGCGCGACAGTCGCGACGCGATGAAGTATAAACACAGCCACGGACATCTGAGTACTTGTGCCACGTAGGGAACTCTTCTAGGACCGCAAGCATCATTGAGGTTTCCTACGGCAGAAGTGTTAACCCCATCCCCAAATTTGCCCATTGTTAGCAACACGTTTACCCTGATAATCTCAATGATGCATCCAGGTCATAAAAATCCATTCTACAAAAAAAAAACGAAAAAATCTGCACATTCATAATCTGTATAACAAAAAAAAAACAGTGAAATAATGGTCTTCTGACACTCTGCTTTCAGAACGATTTTTCTTCTTTCGTCATCCTTTTCGTATCCCTTTATTCTCTTTACTCTCATACTATTGATTTTCTCAGAATTTCCAACCCATCTATGTAGGATAGATTTCTCAAAAATTGCCCGATTAACTGCTTGTTTTCACCTCTCTGAAATTTCGCCCATTTTTAATCAACGATTACCTCCAGACGACTTTATCACCGCGGAAGAATGGCGGACCGCGTTGCTCCTCGCATTCAATGAAGTCAGTCAACGAAGGGAGGTTGAAGTACTGGAAAATAAGAAGAGAAATGAAAGATCGAAATTAATGGCTTTTTTTGAACTTCATCACAGGAATTTAAGGGCTTTTCGCTATTTATGATGAAAAAAAATGTGTAATAGTATAAATAGGAATGCTGGTACATTTTCTTCTGGTAGTACATACCTGCGCCTCCCTTCTCAACTCGTCAATATCCTGAATGTTGTCAGGAAGCGGTATCCGGCCGTCGCGGAGGAAGTTCAGCACCGAAGAGAAGTACTTTGGGTCATGATCGATAAATATCGGTTCTTGGCTTAGCTCACTGGTGTTCTCGACAAGCCTGGAACACACTAGTGTATCTATCAACCACGATAGGATTACCCGCCAATCCGTAACATCTCCAAAATCTTTCAAGTACTCACTTTGCCAACGTAGTGTCTGCTACTCGACGTAGGGTGCCGATAGTGGTTTCAAAGGTTTGCCCGCCTACGTTCAATCTAACGCGGCGGTTCAGCTCTGACATTTGCTCCTATCCCAAAGAGAAAATGATGCTGGAGCTATGCTGCTGTAGTAAGAATAGCGAGAAAGTGGAAGCGATAAAAAAAGGACTTCTTCCAGAGGCGAGATTTCTCGGTCAATTTCGAGACGATCGAAGTCCGCGATGCGCGTGACATTTCCACCGGAGAAACATCAGACTGCGTTGTTGATGGCTAAGGGGGTCCTGGAGCACATTTGCGGGAAAACACGTCCTGGAGATGAACGCGACAGCCTCGCTTTCGAATTTTGATAGCATGAGCTACTTCAACAGCGTGGGTCGACGGCTTGGTGAAAAGTCTCGAACCAGGAAATGGAACCATTCTTTGAGAAGAATTTCGCAAAACAAGGTAACCTGCTCACGATTTTTCCACCTTTATGTACGCATTAGAGAATCTATTTCTGAAATCCTCCTCTCCCTTTGCTAATATGTCATCTCCATCAAGATTCATATCATTTTACTGGATTATCATCCCGTGAATTGGAATCCATCAAACTGGAATATGCTAAATCGATTCTAATTTTGCTGCGAGAACTACGTATGTATCACTCCTCCCAGCTCTCCTCGAGGATAGGCCAAGAAGTGTGGAGTAGTGTGTTGATCGGATAACTTATTTTCGATATTCGAGTATTTTGATTTCGAGTAAGTCGGTGAACTGAAATATTCAGGAAAGGAAGAGCCCTACAATGAGCGAAAATAAGGACTGTAAAAATTGTGCTTAGGAGTATTTGATTTTTTGGATGGACTTTTAAATCCATATTTGAATTAATTGATTTTATTCGATTTTTATTAGCTCAGCACTCTAATGTGGAGACACACACGAGTAACGTAAGCGTTTGCGTCGTTTCTGAACTTGGAACAGTAGCTGCTGATTGTGAAACTATTTTGAACTATTTTTGCTCAATATTGAAGGCTCGGACGGTCGCAAGGACGGACGTTTCCAGGATGCATTGATCCACAATTGACTTCTATTTCTGCTCATAATTTTGCCTGGGCATGTCACAGAAGCTGTCGTGTACAATTTTATAAGCGTACGTGGAAAAGTATCGGAAAAAGTCACTTATTAAATCATTAGACATCCTTCTTGGCTTGACTTTGTTTATATTTTATCGCGATGCAGCCATCGCGCGCGTACAAACTGCCCAAAGGCCAATGTTCCCCTGTGGAACAAAGTGCATTTAGTAGCCGCAACGTGGACAGTTGACGATAATTATCGCGACACAACGTTGGGGATCTTCCTCAAGTGCTGTTCATACCTTTCTCTCAAAAAAAAAACACGCACTGGGTCCAATTACCACCGCTGGGAGCAAGGATGGACAATGTTTTCGTCTTCTTACAGCTGTTCCAACATACAACCTTTGCTACCCGTCGCATCGCGCGTGATGTGGCCCTCGCCACGACGCCATTGCATCGCGATGAAGTATAAACACATCCCGCAGGTGCTCTGACAATTGTGCAATACGAGCGTCGCCAGAACAGCGTGATACTTGAAGCTCAAAGCCTGTGGACATCTTCCCCTAACTGCTGTCAGACTTCCCTCAGTTGCGCCTATCCTTACTCAACTGTTGCTAAAAGGAGTGAAGCGAATGAGGGGAGAAAGGCGGCAAGTGGGTAGATGACCCTAGGTATTGAACTCTATTTATTACGTCGTTCGTGCTGCTTTCGTGCTGCACACTGCTTTGAGTTCGAACTGTTTACTCTTACCTGTAAGTGAACTATGACCTTCTAGTGAATTCTACGCTGTTTAGCCAATTTAACTAGGATTGAACAATTTTCTCTTGAACTGGTCAAAAACTCAAAATTTTAAAATTTTATGCGTTCATGAAAAATACAAATATGGCAAGCATACGGTAGAGTGTATAACAAAATATACGTATGAGATTTCTCAAATAACTAGATGCATGGAAAGAATATCGACCCGAATCGTTGTAAAGTCCTCTGATCTACGCAATATCAGAACAAACTATGCAATTTAAAAATATACAAATAATGAACACGTATTCAACAATCAATAAAATCAATCAATACATGCTCTAGATCGTAACTGAGTTGAGTATTAGTACAGATCAATTAAACCCTTATGACGAAACGTTCCCCTCTTGTCGCGAGGTTTCTGAGTATCGATCGTTCGCAGTGAGTGACGTCATCATTAAATTGAACGACACAGCTATTGACGTGCTGACGCCGCTTTCGGTGGATAGCATTCGGGCGTTAGTTGTAGTTTTGACATCGGCTCGCTGAGTCCGTTGACTTCGCGCCTGAGGTATTGATTTCTGCTAGATGGTTGGTCATAAAAATCGATAAATTATTGTTTACCTCGCATCCCCATTGGCAATCGTTACCGGCGGGCAGTAAGTGGGGTCCTTTACGGAATTTGATTTCCGTCGGTCCCGCAACGAAGTGTTCGTGGTACTTCTGGAAAATACCATGGAGATCAAATCAATCGATATTTGGACCCGATAGATACCGTACCTGAACGGATTGCCGAAGCGTTTTCGGTGTCCCATCGCTTTAACAAGTATGAGCGTGTCGAGGCGCGGGATAACTCGTACACAATTCTCGATCTCCTCATCTGTTACCGTAACCAGGTGACAGTTCTCCTCTTCCGAAGGCATAGGACATGTGCCGCGCCGCGTAACCCACGCGTGGACCTGGGACAGTGGTGGATTATGACGTCATAGAAAGGTATGATATCGGTAGGTCAAAACTTTGAAAAGCAGAGATCGTCGCCGTATTATAGATCAGTGGTGGTGGTCATGACGTCATCGAACATGACGTCATTTGAGGCCAGACCAAAGATCACAGAATCATATGATCTTTGATCTATTTCATGCCTCAGTTTTATTTTCATGCTTATAACCAATTTACCAATACCAATTTTCAGGAGAAAATCAAATGAAAACTTAGCTGTAGGTACCATGATGAGAATGAATTGTCCCAAAAATCCAGGAAAATGCCCGGAAATTATCCAAAAAGCAGGCTACACAACGAAAAATTACACATTGGCAAAAAAATGTGTTTATTTTTTTTATTGAGCGGACCGAGCAGCCATAGCTGAGATTTTTCCACCTCAACCAACAGATGTAAATTTCTGGACGAGTTTATTCGCAGCGGACGAGTTACCTTTACCATTTACCCAACCGACTTACCTTGATTTCTTGCAACAATAATCGCAGTCCAGGATCCTTCTTCAACATCCCAAGGATCAGATCCTTCAATGGATCGCTCAGAAATGGTCTGGAAAGAGCAATAAATACTTGGAGCTGGGAAAAATGAAGGAGAATGAAGAAAAACTTACTCTTCAGGAAAAACTACAGGATCATTTTTGATTTTTCGATGGAGCGCTATCACATAGGCATCCCAGAAAGGCACCTGAACAGTTTTACACTGTATTCAGCTGTAAATATTTTCAAGTGAAAATAATTCTCGTATTAAAAATGGGAGAATTCGAGGAAAATTCTGAGTAGGATGTCATTGCTCCAAAGTTCTTGGAAAAACTAGTCAGCTGAGCCTCAGATACCCATCCTATTGATAAATTTCCAAATTTAGAATTTGACAGTACAACAATCAGTCCGAAACGAATTTAAGAAAGATGGAAAGGAAGAAGAAGAGGAAGGGGAAGTAATGGGACATTTTATCGTGGAGATAGAAAAGGAAGACCCAGTACCAGAGAATGAAAAAAAAGTCCCACTTACCTTCCCTATCACAAAAGCGTACAGTGTTATTCCTAGCGACCAAATATCTTGAGCTCGACCCGAGTAGAAATGATTAGATCCCTCTGAAATGTATGTAGGTCATTTTCATAAATGAGGTTCTTAAAATCCTCCTACAAAGTTTGGGTTTAAGTGAGTACCAAAATCTGAACCATTCTAGAACCCGAATATTTGTGTATAAAAATATGTGTGAAGTGTTTTAAAAACGTTTTCGGAACTGTTTTTCGAAAGTGCATTTGTATCAGTTCTAAAAGACCGGGTGTTACTGCAGATCCAGACGATTGGACAAGGTAGGACTGCCTTGCCAACACTGAGAAGCTCCGTCCAAATGCTCCACATTACTCACAGCCTTAACTTTCCGAAGACTGAGTTTCTGTGGAGGAGGGGTGGGTGAGGGGGGGGGGGTTGGAGACTGTTTTCAACGACTCAGAAAGCGAGAACTCATACCTGTAAGCGCCTCAGGCGCCATGAAAGCCGGTGTTCCGGCAGTTCCGGAAAGAAAGGCGTCGATTCCCTCGAATTCGCAGGAGACACCGAAGTCGGCAATCTTAAGTTATAACATAAATACAAGTTATAAACAAAAAGTGCAGTAAATAGTGAACGAAATGGAAAAAACCAAAAATTTGCAGCATTAAAAGAGGAATGTCTAGTGCTAGCACATAAAGGATAATATGTAAGCATTAAAAATAATTCAAAAATAGACGGAAAAATTTCAAATCCATGTAATAATGACATAGGATCATTTGTGTAAAACAGCAGTTAAATAGAACTTTGAAAAGAATTATGAACGTGAGCTCACCTTAACATGACCTGCATCAGAAAGCAGCAGATTGGACGGTTTTATGTCACGATGAATAATCTTCTGATAGTGCACTGAAAAAAAAAATCAATAGGTATCCTTTGCATTACGTGGATGCTTAGGTTTTCACAGGATTTTTTTTTTGGAAGCCAACTATTATTCTATTTCTAAATTCTGGAGAACCTCTACCAATTACATCAAAGTCTTTCTACTGAACCATGGAAATGGACAACTGTCATAAACCCGTTATGAGGATAGACTGATACAAAACTCACAATACTCTAATCCCCGTAACGTATCTCGAAAATATTTCCAAGCACTGTCTTCATCCAGAGGTTTATCCGTAGGCACCTCCAATATGCTGCCTTTTTCGACAAATTCAAAAACCATATAAAGGTAGTTGTCGTTCGGATCGTCCAACACCTGGAAAGGTAGAGGGTTTTACCTTTTCTTCTCAAATATTTCGTCGTCGATGTGGGTTAAATAGAAATCCACCAATCAGCTGTTCGCTGCATGATTGGTCAAATGAGATTGGACTAATCAGAGACGGAGCGTGACCCCAAATGACCAGTCGCAAAGGCAAAAACTTATAGGTTTATCATCGCAGAAGTGAGAATTTGAACTAGAAGGAGATATGATGAAGGTTACAGAAAGAAAATGAGAACAAATTTAAAAAGAAAATGATTAAAATAAAATGCAAGAAAAAAAAGAGCAGAACAAAGAAATCGAGGTCAAATGGTAGAAACTGTGTGAGAAAAAATGATGTAAAAGCATATGCGTTAATACAAAAATTCAAAAGGAAAAAAATTGGGAGTAGGGCACTGTCCATTTCTCTGGCCTCTCCAGTAACGACGTAATCTCTCGCCCGAGGAAAAAGTGACGAACCTCAACAAGTTTCACCACGTTGGGATGGCTCAACTTTTTCAGGATTGCGATCTCTTTTTGGACGAGTTGCAGTGGATTTTTATGAGTAGAGGGCGGTGCTTTTGATTTCCGTGCCGGTGGCGGTCCTGCAAAGAATTTTGACATACTATGGGGCGGAATTAGTTATGCACAAAAATAATACTCACGAAAACATGCAAAATTCTTGAGCAGTTTGATTTTGTCGAGCACTTTCAGTGCGTAGAGGTTTTTGTCTTCCTCGTTATAGGCGAGTTTGACGATGCCGTACGAGCCCTGGAATGTTGGGAATTTCCCAGAAATTTCCATAAAAAAATTGTTAGTGTGCTGAATTGCTGGATTGTTAGGTTGACATGTTCTTGTCGCAGTCCGTAATTTCACAAATCGTTCAGCATTGAAGAGGTTTCTATTCTGGGATTCTGTAATTGCGGACTGTGATAAGGCAGACGGTAGATTCTGTCTCTACTGATATGAGAAAAAAATGCCTTTCAGGTCTGTGCATGAAAGCTGGCAAACAAGCGGTGATCTCTCAGTCTAATTTTTCAATATCCTGGGAAAGCTTGAAAATCTCCCTGATTTCTATGCACGGGCCCAAATCTCGTGCGATTTGCATGCGGAGCAATTGCTATATTCAAGCTCTACAGCGGTCAGGTTGAACTCACCTTTGACCTCACACTATTCGATGAATACCAGTCCTGAACAGGCCCAAAATTACTATTTTTTGTTCGTATAGGGCCATAGAAGTAGGTCAAGTATAGCAAAGTTACGGTGAGTTCTTTTACTCAAAGTGTGATCATAACTTAACGCTCATCCAACTGTTACGTCCACTGCTTGATGTTGTGACTTGTCGTCACGACTTCCTTTCCACTAGACACCTTCAACAATTCCATCTGTACTTTGGACTTGGTCCCGTGGCACACGATACTTTCCCACGCTGCCGGATCGCCCGAGGTACCGTTCGCATGCCGTGAGATGCCACCTGTACTACTTTCCCACGCAGCGCTAGTATAAATATCGCTGCTCCGTTCAAATGGGCTCCTACTTCGCCATGCTCGATGCTCGCGCTCGCTGATGGTCTGCTCTGCAAGCCCATGGTTCGAGATGCCGACGCTCTGAAAGTCCTTTGTCCGCCGAAGCCGTCCGATCGTCGCGAGCCTGTTCAATCTGGATTGTACGTTCCATCCACAGTACGCTGTCGCCGATCGAGGAGTGTTCAGGCCAGTTATGACTTGACCATTTAGATTTTCTGTGTTTTAGTTTGTACCTGTATTGAATTGATGTCCTCATCGCTTGGGGAATGTGGAGTAGCTATGGTTATGAAGGTGTTAGATCGCAGAAGTAGGGTTGGAGGTGTAAGATGATGAATAAGATTTCATAGAAGATCGAAAGGTTGAAATGATTTTGAAAATTGGATAGAATGAGGTGACTGGAAAGATCGCTAAGAAGGCTTCATCTTACTGTATCTTTTGAATGGTGAGGTGGTAGGACGCGCTAAACCGCACTAGATATGTAACCGCTCGCTCGCCCGCACCGTTTGAGTAGAAGGCCTCTCACACTCAGCCCGATGGCAGTCAAGTTGAAATCCACTTATCGTTAGGCGTACGGTACTATCTGCTTGATCCTCGCGGGTTCTTGGTCAAAACCTGTTTTGTCGTGTCTGGTTCGGGTATTATCACTGACGCTGAGGCCAGGAGAGACAGTTTGACTGCTGGGTTTGTGTAATCACTTCATCTATCAGAAAACAGGAACTACTCCTCGTGGATTGTTTGCCGAACCACATATGCGTTGCTGAGGTTTGATTCAAAGCGTTGCCTTCAGAGAGATTGCAAAGGGCTTATGCAAGTCACCTGAAGTTGCTCAGGTTAGATTCAAAGCGTTGCTCCCGAGGGATTGCAAATGGACATATGCAAGTCACCTAAACGCTGATATCGCTTCAGGTAGCCTAAGGACAATGCTTTTTGTGAGTTTTCTCTTTTACGGTTCTGGTGCTTGAACTAGACCGTCTGTACGACTTCCCAGGCAGGTTATTGGTCCCTTCATGAGTAGTTTACAGGGGAATCTTCGAAAGCTCTCACCTAAAGGTGCGACTCTACCTCTTATACCACTAACTACTTTTGTGAATACTACTGCCAAATCTAACTATTTGGAAACAGTACACGAGTGCAACAGTAAGGAATTATACACCCTGAATCAATGAGTTAGATATGGCTGAACGATACCTGCCCAATTTCCTCCATCAAACGGTACTGATTCAGCTGCATATAGCTTTCACTGCGTTGTGACGACACTTTTCGAATGTGCCGAGTCGGCCGTTGCAGGTTCGGCGACATTGTGGACGCCAGCTAAAAGACGCAATTTCATGCAAAAATATTTCATAATAAACTGCCAATAGAAAGGAAAAGCACATGGAACAAATCAAAAACTGCCGTTCAAAAGGCATAAGAACGATCAGCTGACATGTGAAATGACTTCATTTCCGCCGTGGGTCACCCAGGCGTGCTCAGGTTGTCATAAATGGAATGATGCTGTCACGTGAAACTGCACTCGCTGTCCTTTAATCTTCTGAGCGAAGAGTTTCCGGGTGTGAACTGACTGCATATGAAGGCAGTGTCAACTGGCAATTAATTTGGAGCTTCCGTTTTCTGTCTACGTTTTTCCAAGCAACAGCTGATTTGTCAAATTCTTTTGAGACTATTCAGACACTTTTAAAATTAGACATATAATGTTTTGAACAACAATATGGAATTATTCACAGCTGTCAAATGACATTTCGAAAAAAATAACAGCTGTCGTCATGAATCCTGTATACATAATCTATTAATTTATAAACAGTCATCGATTGAACGATATGTAGTGAATATTTTTCTCTGAATAATGTAAACTATGTACTCTTAGCCACCATTACAACTTGAAAAAAATGTAATTCAATCTGAAATGTAAACTGATGAGGGCAAATGTGCCCAAATATACAATGGCGTCATTTTCTAACACGTGCACATGTAATTTGAGTACAGTTACGTACAACTAGCATGAAATGAGCAAACACTCTAATGGCCACTGTAGCGGACGTAAAAAAGCTAACAAAAAGTATAAATTGAAGGTTTCCGCTGGAAAAGGCTGTTTTTCAGACTTATAACGTGAACGAAAGTGGGTAACGAAACTTCTTCCAGAAAAGAGTGGGAAAATTCTGGCACCGAGAGCTTCTGTGTAGGGAAAAAATTGAAATTTTGGCAAATTGTCAAGGTATCGTTTGATTTATTCTCCGTAAACTTTATAAATATGATGCAAATATGATGTTGAATGGTATGCTTCTGGAGCAAGCATGTGGAGAAGGCCATGTCCAAGAACATAGTCTGTATCCTGTACAATTACGGTATGGAAGAAGAATAATGGACTAAGGCAAGTCCTTGACCAGCTTGGAGATCAGCTTGCCAGAAAGCTAATGTAGAAGCTGGGATACAATCAACTTTCTCTGATCACTAAGGATAATCCTGGATTTTGGATTTACTAACGAGTTCTACTTAGTCATAATGTTCTCCGCTAGATGAGATCTCTCAATGTAAAACACCAAACGTCAGCAGTATAGGAAAATTTCTGGGAAACGAAGATTTCTCGGGATCCACCGCGAAGCCATCAAAAACTTTAGAACTTCAATACTATAGTGATGTAGAGGCACTGAGAGTGAACCACTTTCCATTAAAAAAAATTTTAAGAGCTAGTGCCTTGTTCAACCAGGAGTTTTTATCTTAGGAAAATATTTGAAGGAAGGAATATGGAAAACTCATGAAATTTCCCAGAAATTCGAAGGAATTCACATAGATATATCCAAGGTTTGCAGGGGGGTTTTTAAGCGCATGTAAATAGGTTAGTTCATAGATAAACAGATGCATAAAATGCAAACAAATCTCTAAAACACCATCCCAGTAGCTTAAACGAGGGGAGGCCACGTGGAAGTGAGCTGGAAAGTTGTCCACAAATGAGGAGAATCGATAGAATACTGTTGTGAGCTTGTCATAATATACTTCGAGTGACTTAATAGGTCCATAAAGAATCAATAAAAACTTAATTAAAGTGTTAGAGCGCAGAGAAGCAGAGTGCGCACTGCGTCTCTGGCTGAGGAATATTGAAGCAGTGAATGAACTGAGGGTAAGTTCAGGTGTTTTGCCTTAGTGACCACAGTAAATTGGAGGAAGGCTGGGAATGTGCTTGATTAGAGCTGGATTAGAGCTGAAATGGAGGTTGAGAGAAATAAAAAAAACAGGAAAATTCAAAAGGATCCAATACAGAGTTGAACGAGTATCAAATCGAATGAAATCAATTAATCTGAATAACAATTCAAAGATTCATCCAAAAAGTCGAACAATCCAGAAACACACAGCTTCACAACCTTAGTTTTGTTCATCTGAAGGTGTAGGACGATTCATTATTATTCTTCATTATTATTATTATTATTATTTGTTCATCATATTGTACATACAGGGTGGCCGAAAAGTATGGGCGCCAAGAAAAACAATATTTTTCTACTGTGAGCCACAATTACTTTGTGTTTGCTATTGCTTTTGGTACACAAATACGTACATGACTAATCAGTTTTGCAAGAAGTTCCTGTTGGAGAATCCGAGGAACGCCGACTCTGAACATGCGTTGGGTGTTTCGGTCCCGCGGGGCCGAGCGTAGCCCTGCTCAAGAGTCATGTTGGGATTTTTTTGCTATAACGGGACGAGCACTTTTCCTAGAGTCTCATATTGACAAAGCTTAGTTTCGATTTTACCATCTTATTCTGTGAAAAGAGAGATTATCTTCACAATTACGGGCACTTCTCTCCAAACCATCACAGCTATCTGAAACGACGACATTGTGACGGTCCTCTTTTTTCTAAAGAGACGGTTCTCTTTTTTTCTGAAGAGTCAGTGGTTTTAATTGATAGACTGGTGGTTCTTCCGAGAATTGTGAACAATTTCACTGATGGAAAGTTTCTCATCAGTTCACAGCACATCTTCGTGCGGCGCACTATGATGACCTGGAAGATTTTTCTGCATTTCTCAGCTTTGACGCATTCACTGGCTATTCCACTCTAACAGGTCAACAACAACGCAGTCTCGTCCCTTACATAGCAGCGACCTAAATAGACCAACCTGTGGGTGCAGGACTTTTCGACAGACTGTTCAGACTGACCCATCATTTAGGCTGATCCTCTTCTCTATGGTGTTAAAAGTTCTCCCTGTGTTCACAAAGCGGGGACAACCCATGGTTGTTTCCATGTTAGGGACTCCTACGTCACTCCATAATTTGGGGATCTTCTGAACTGGTTTCAAAAGAGATATCGACTTTCTTTGTATTGCTGCAATGGGTCCTCCAGAGCGGGTTAGGCGCACAATAGAATCGCTGTGAGCAAACTGTCGCACATCTCCATGGAACCGAATGAATTGTAGTTCAGACAAAAGAGCATTTGATGACTGGTCACTCGTACGTAAAACAGGAATGGAATTACACTAAACATGAGAAAGCAAAAACGCCAAATGAGGCGCCCATACTTTTCGGCCACCCTGTATATGTAATGTAAACTTTGAATACTGTATTATTTTTTCCAGAAATCTGATCAGAGTCCGCATAGAGAGACGACACATGAAATGACGCAAAACTGCATAAACTTTCATGAATTACACGGAATTCGACCGCAAAATCTCTGATCCTACCTTTTTTCAAGCGTAGAAATCTCTAGAATTTCCATAATGTAACGTGGAGCCTTTAAGGCCTTTCAGTGAAATTATCTGGATCAAAGCTGGACAGGAAAATCCACAACTGTCACATGGCGTGGGTTTGAAATCATTAGAAAAGAGCTAATTTGAGAACAGCTGTACTTCACGGTCAACAAAGAATGAATGCACGTTAATTTCTGTGAATTTTACAAGTCGAGCCGTAATTATGACCAGCACGTGTGTGCACTTTTCAAAAACGCGCTCTAGAGACGTCAGCAATCTGTTATACAGTAAATTTACCTAGAACTATGTTAATTGTCGGGGTGATGGGGAGTATTGACTAAAAATAACTTCAAAGATTCCTGGGAATTACGGATAAAGCTTCCCGATGATATAAGATTACTGGAAATATAAGCATGGAGTTTCTGTTCTACGGATTATTGCCTCAGCAGAGAAAGGCAAGATGAGAAAGGTGAAAAGACAATGGAAATCCTGCAGGAAAATGGCGGAAATCCAGGAAAAACAGCTATCCGGGAAATTATCCTAGGAAATTGAGTAGTGACATTTTCACCGCAGCTTTTGATGAGTAGTGACATTTTCACCGCAGCTTTTGACATTTCCTTTGGATAACCAATAGCATCATAATAGAAAATCTATGATAACAGGGATGATGAAAGGAGGAATGTTGTGGGTAAGAAAATAATATAAAAGTAGTGCTGCTGATACGATCCATCACGGGCTATCGATCGATATATCGATTATTCGGAAGAAACAAGTAAACGGAAGGTTCACCCCGACATTCGGTAAATCATGGGAAAGATGGCCTCGAGACAAATCAAACGGTGACCAAGTCACTTCTAAGGAAAAAATATAAAAAAATATAACATATTATAATAAATAAATTTTATAAATATAAGAATAAACCATCCGAGATCATACGAATCAACGAGGACGAGTTATAGCAATACACCAAAACAGTGAGCACCCACTAGTCCCTCCTCGAAAAACAGGCAAAAACTTCTAGAAGATTCGGAAAGCTCTGGGAAATACAGTTGACGTCGATGGCGGTGGCCCTACCGCGACCTTGAAAAGCACGCTGCGCGACCGCGTCGCTCGAGCGAGAATCCTTTACGGGACAACAATCTATGGGGTTTTCATGATATTTAGTTAGTTTTCTTATTAGTTCACATCATATGTGATGAACAGTTATTAAGAAAGCCCAGATTCGCCACTGCGGCGATGACTCCATCGTGTCCGGCGCGGTCGCGTCGCGTGCTTTTCGAGGCCGCGGAAAGCCAACCCATTGACGCCCACTACACGTGAAATTTGTTTTTCTAAGTTGAAGAGCGAAATGTGAAATAATAAATAAATAAGCAATAAATACTATGTAGTAAACAATATGCCTAAACAGTGCAATGTTGTCCTGCTATAACGCCGTGACCAAGCGGGCGTCCCTTTATACGGAAAGTTAGGACTTTGAAGCCGGATAAATAAATCCAGCCGTCTATGGTTTCATTCCCGAAAAGGAATGAGGAAAATGATATAAAGACGGATATAATGAAATCATGACCCTATAGGAAGGAATGAGGAGGAAGGAGGAACAATCGGAAATTTCCCAGGAAAACTTGGTGGATCATAAGGTTTTCCTATTTATCTTCCTATTTGAATTTCTTTCCCAAACAAATATTTCCACAGGAAGTTCTCGAACGTAAATAGACCGCATGTAGAATTAAGCCCGATCAATTCATCCGGGGGAGGAACGTTGACGTTCGTGGAAGCCGTACGGATGCTCTGAGAGCAGTCGACACGCGACGCGACGACGCGGAGGTGGTGCTTAGGGATTAGCTATTCTTATTACTGACTAGTTGGAAATGGCTTTTGAACTGGTGTTTGAAGCCCTGGAAGCACAAGAAACCAGGAAGTTTCGAGTCCTGAGGAAATTTTCCAGAATTCTCTGGGTTTATTCTAGACTACACAAGGATTTGTGAGAATACATTCTAGTAGGAGTGAACTCCTGGACTTGTACGTATCCATGCTTATGGATTTGTTTCACCTGCTCCTGTAATTATGAATTAGAATTGAATTTTTTGCTCATGTTCGTTCTCAGAGTTAAACCTGTCGTATATACGACGCAGAAAAAATGGGAATAAGATAGACAATTTGGTAGGAGTTCGCCTAGGGTTGGAAGTTGGAAGAAGCAGTAGTCAATATATAGACCATAAATCAACGTTTTAACGAAAAAATGACCTAGGTTCCCCCTTCCCGGTAAGTATCAGATGCCCTATTGATCCATGATAGATCAATCTATGTATCCAAATCAATATTTCGATCAGATCAATGACCACAGCTGGCTGCTAGCGCAGCAATAACACCATGGAATACACCGATACGTCCAGAAGAAGATCCTAGAAACGCGGTCGATCAGATAGACCCCCTTGTTCCTTTTTGAACTAAAGGCTATTTTTTGAACTTTTTTGAAGGAATTTTACCGGGAAAAATTTGCAGAAATCCATGGTAGATCAAAGTATAAAGCAATATTGATAGAGTCCTTAGCGGCAAGGCAGCTACGAGCGCAACAAGAAGATCACTTAGGAAGCGCTGTTCTCGACAAAACCTATGTGTTGAAGGAGGTGGTATAGACGTTTAGGTGGGCTTGGCCTTGCTTACCCGGGTCCACACGTTCCCTACCCAAGTTCCTCAAAAGGCAGTTATCCTTGACGGCGTTTTCAGGATATCGCCTCATGAATTTTACTATTCCTGGAAAACTGCGCTAATTGTGACCCATGGTAGATAATCTTCTGAAAACCAGGATGGTGACCAGGTCTACGCCGATAGTAGGCTATTAGCGCAGCAGTAAGTCATCCAGGAAGTAACGTGGCATGTATAGAATAGGACCCCGAAATGAGGTTCTTTATGTACAGCTTCGGGTAGGCGTGGCTTTCCCGCGCACCTTGCCCCTAATTGTTGAGAAATTTCCCTTCCAAGCGCTGAATTCGTGCAAGGAACCAATCACAATCCTCGAACATTAAGTCCCATGGTCGTCACTTACCGTATCCAAGAAAATTTCCCAGCACTACGGTAAACAATTTTCTCACCGCTACCGTTCCACAAACTGTTTCCGGTTGAAATGGACGGAAATCCGTGAATCTGGTGGTAGGAATTCAGGTGGCAAAAACACTTCCGGAAATTCCGTAAAAAAACACAATAAAGACGATGGAGAGAGTATGCTAGTGATGGAGACGCAGGCACAAAATGGGGAGTTCAATTTTTTTTTCTGCACCATTTCAAAGGAGTTGCCGACACCGCTCTGGAGCGGCTTTCTTTGTGATGGAATAGGTTCCTGTAATTGCTGGAAGCCAGGTACGTAGATTTCAAGAAAGGGGGGGGGGGCAACTCGTACAAATTGGCGCCAAACGTAAAATCGAGCCTCTCGAGCGTGAGTGCGGGCTTGGAGCACTATTTCTGCAACTATTTTCAGGAAAAAAATCCACACAAAGCCACCTCCTTCCAGGAAATCTGGGAAAATTCTCCAGCGCAAAAGTTTATGCAAACAAAGACGTATGTTAGGCCAATCCAGGAGGTGACGGACCTACAGCGCGTGGGACCTAGGGCCTAATGACGTCATCACTTGGGAGTATCCCATTCAGAACGACAAATTCGCTATTAATACACGTACAAAAAAGGCTCTAGTGAAACAGATGACGTCAAGGTAAATAGATCATTCGTGGGCTGTCACTCAACTGCTTTTCGGATTCGCGACAGGACCCGCTCGTTTTTTCGGACGTCACTGACCTCGATTTTTATGCATGACCGTCGACGCGTGCAAGTGTCATACATATGGGAGCAAAGGACTAACGTCACCATGAGGAAACTGTTATTTGAATTCCCGCATTTTCTGCATGAGCGCTTCCCCTGGTGAGGTCAGTTTGTAATTATAGCGCAAAATAGAGCAAATAGAGTTTAAAACTGACGTCAGCATAACTGCACCCGAACACGTCCAGGAACTAAGCCACGCCCCTCCACTCCACGAGATCCTTATGCAACGGAGTTTTTTTTTTCTTGAGAAAAAAAACCATTTTTTATGACACTGTGGGCGTTGAAGGATTGTCGTGGATAATTGAAGGCCACGAAAAGGGCACGTTGCCAAAAATACAGAGATTTATGTGCTGCCGAATGTGGGCGCGGTCGGATTTTGCAAACGACAACTGCAACGCCTATCAATCAACTATGTCGGCGAGTCTGCCTCCAGAAAAAATGAAACACGGACAGGCAAGGCTTGCAAGGATTGCTGAATGCGGAAAGGGGGAGAGAAGTCTACAAAAACCGTGAATTTTAGGAAAAGAAAGCCGAATAGGGGAATGGTCCGTTTTAAGTTTTAAAAAATTAAAAAGGGGGCGTTAGACGGAAAGAATCTTGAAATTGTAAATTACTAGATGGAGACAATGTAGAAGTAGTGGAAGTGGAAACAGTATGTATAAGTGAAGCAACTACCAGGGCTCAGATTTATGAACGCATAGCGAAGCGAAACAAGGCCAGGAAAACAACTTTCACACCCTGCGTCTCCCAAGATTGCGTAATCTATAGAGTAATCAATAATTTTTGATGAACCGGAGACTGAAAGGATATGGAGGAAAATAGGAAGAGGAAGAGGCAAAGAGATGGAAGGGGAAGAGGTAAGGAGGGCGGGCGGACTGGGTAAAAATTTCTTACATACCTACTTCCCTCTTAACAAGTAACAAGAAAACTGTGCCTTTATTATTTTTAACGTATCATATTTATTCGTGGTCATTGATTTTTATGGTATTTTATGTAATCCCACGACATTCACAGGATGAAGGCGATTTTTTCCTTTGCCTTTGGCTTTTTTGGTTTTTTTTTCAATTATAGTTCATATATGAACTCGCCAAATAAGGAAACAACCAAATAAATAACCAATATATGTAAATAAGACAAAAGAGCATAAGAAGAAATGATTTTCCCTTTCTGCTCTTCAAATGATGCTCTCTTTTTTATTCCATAGTCAATTGGACAATTTTGATTGAGCTAGGAAACGTTTTCGGATGACCACGCCCATTTTACCATCCACGTCGTTGACGCCGGTAAAGTTCTGGGACCACTGCTGAACGAAAAGAGGAAAATTTTGCTTATGGATAGTATGTACGAAAAAGGAGAACGGAAACTTCTGAGTAATTGGTTTCCTAGTTATTAGCTTTCCAAGCTATTACTTCCAAGTTACTTGACTTACTTGGAGTTTCGTGTCCGCTGATTCCCCAAGAGCTTGGAAAAGAGGAAACTAGAAATTTCCCGAATCGTGAAAAGTCTGGAGCTATCAGGGAAAGGAGAACGGGATTGATAATATCAGTGTCCTTCGAGGAAAAATGAGAAATATGGGGAAATTTCTGTTTTCGTTAGAGAAACCTTGTAAAATCACTAGAAAGACCTGTCAAGGAAAAGAAGACACTCAATTGCACATGCAAGCGAAAACCTGAGATAATTTCCACTGGAAATATTGGAATATAACGGGAAATTGGGAGAAAAAAACGATTGTTGAAAAACGGAAGTGTGGAAGTGGAAAAGGGCATGCCCATAAGGTAAAAAATCAAAAATCAGAAGAATTCACGGTATGCCTGTGCTTTGACAAACATTATGACGAGAAGCCGTGGATTTCCTACTCCAATACAAATTCTCCACATGAAATCCTGGAATTTTCAGAAAATTTCAGTGGAATAATGGAAAATTTCTCACGAGACAATGCTCTAAAATGCGAGGTCTATGGTTTTCCATGGAAACCAATCGCAGATGATGAGAGGATTCGCGGAATAGCTGGATTTCGTTTCCAAGAAAAAAAATTCACAGGACCGGTGCTTTAAAAATTCCCAGCGGCTCCGGCGGTGCTGGCACGCTAACGCGTGTCGGAATGCAATTTACGACGGGGTAATCGTCTCCCCGTCGACGAGGCTCTTATATGCTCGACGAATAGACGGCGTGAAGATGGAATTTCATCATGGCGATGATGATGATGATGATGTCCGCAATGACACAACAAAAACACCGCGAAGTTCGGCTCATTGGCTAATGGGGAACGCTGAGCTGCAGAGCTCTACAGATCTCGGGACGAGTTTTCTCTGGACGAGTTTTCTCTGGACGAGTTTTCCGAGCCGATATGACGAGATGATCAGCTGGAAGACGGACATTTTATGAGACGTCTCATCCGGCGATTCTCGTGTTATCCTGTCGTTTACTCGTGGTGATCTCAGTTATGCATGAGATCAGCTCGTTTTACATGTATTTTATAACGGCACAACTCGGACAAACATAGCAACACCAGTGATCATTGAGCAGCCGTTTTGTCTCAGACAGTGGAAAACGTAGTGGGAAACCCAGAAAACAAGAATATGATACTCCAACGTCACTATCACAAGAGGAAGCTGAGTCGTGGCTATGAAATCATATTTTTATGGAAATTCTGCAGGTAAATTTAACCACTTAAGGTTAGAGGGACGAAAAGAAACGAAGAGAAAAAGAAAAGAGAGAAAAGAAGGAATGAAACTACTTATGTCCTGCTGTTGATTCTCATATGCCAATGACTTTCGGCTACTATAACCTCCAGGTTTTTGGAGCATGCTATAGCAATTGAGCCCTCATGTCATTGAGGCTCGGATTGCTAACATGGACGGGGTTGGGATGTTATTCCAAATGCTGTTCAGCTGTTAGTCGCTCGCTGTTGGATTGCTGTTAGGCCCCGATAGAAGAGTGAATATCAATCCTATAGCGACCGAATAGCAGCCGAACAGCAATTCTAATGACACCCCAACCTCGCCCATTTCAGCAGTCCGAGCCCCAATGACATGAGGCTCCGATTCGGTGAATGTCTGAGATTGGCAACACATTGCAGGAACGGAAATGACGAAAAAGAATGGATTGATCTACTGAGGTGTCGCATATTGTGAAAGATCAATCGCTAAATAAATGTGAATGTAACTTATTGATCTGTGCAAGATTATACAAACTTCTGATGAAATGTGCCATTAACCTTAAAATGCACTCTAGCCTCGTCACTTCAATGTGAACACCTGCTCACGTATTCATGAGTGTTCCCGGTCTGGTTGCAATGTTGCGTTTTGGAGCTAGTAGTTTCTACAAGAGCAACAGGAATCTGCCCCGTATTTCGGACAGGTAGATTGGTTGTACCCAGTTGCATGGGGTTTTCCTCACCTCAGTCAGAGCTGTCCTCCTTCTGAAAAAAAAGAAACCTGGGAGGTACGAGGAGTACTTCGGAAGAAGAATGGAACCAGAACGAGAAGTTTCTAGACCATGACGGATGCAACACATCGGAATTCGAGTATAGCATTTTGAACTTTTGTATTCCTCCATTTCTTCGCCACATATTCTACCTACTCTATTCAATGTTACTATCTTTATTATCTTTACTTAGTTAAACACCTGCCTGCTACGCCACCTATGACAGATCAAACGATTAGACTTTTAGAAGGTGCCGCATTGGGTTTAGTTCGCTTTTTCACAACTTCATTATATCTTATGGCATTTCCACACTACTGATGAGTTCCGGGGAGCCCATATTCTTTACCTTGTTTCTGTATAGTGGAAGGAAGGAAAGGGAAACTAGACAACATGTAGAAGTGGGCGGGAATGAAATGCTGCCACTGACTCAATAATGCAAAGGTGTAGAAGTGCACTCGGTAGTTGTTTCAAAAGGCCACGCTGATAAGAAATCAGCATCTCACTAAAAATTGCGGAGGTACTGTGAGTTAAGAACTATGGAAATAATGGTAATTCCATGGGGCATGCCCCTTCTCAGAAACAAGAAACTGAATATGGCCACGAAATTCCGCGGGTTCCCAGAGCGCCACCTTTTAAAAGTACATAGCTCAGACAAAATAAATGACACCACAGTGGAACACAAAATTTCACGGCCTTCAACTTTCCATCACATTTTCATGAGATAGAACTTTAAAATGTTAGGATTTCTGGAAAAAATTACCAATCTTTTTAATGTGAAAAAAAGTAAAAAATGAAATTATAAGGTGGATGTTAATATTTTTGACAAAATTAAAACCGTAATTCTTCAAAACAGGGTGATGTCTGTTGATTTCGTGGCTTGCCTCCACGAACTCTATAGAATTCTATAGTGAAGGAAGTCTTTAATCTCGATTTCGTACTTGTTGCATGATATATTTAACTTTCCCACGCTGCAGTTCTTCGGATACGGTAGTTTCTCATGACGTCAAATGTCACGTGGATCACTTTCTCAGACATGTCGGTATAAATGTCGCCTACTTTCACCCCTCACCGCTCAGCTGTGGACCGGCACGACCACCACAGCCCACCGGTGGTGCAATCCGCTTGGACTGTGGTTTGGGATACAGTTGCTCTTGTTGTCCCGCGAGGTACAGTTGCTCTTGTAGTCCCGCTATCGGTTAGAGCAGTATGATCGTCATCACTCCGCCACTTTTGGATTAGAAAGTCATCAACGATCCAGATCAAGATGCGCGTGAGCAGGTTGGTTTATGACTTGACCTGCTAAGATGCTTTGTTGAAGTATTTGTGTATTATTGATGTCAATTTCTTGCATTAGGGAAATGAAGTGGCTAGTGTTCAATGTGCATGAAGCTGAAGAAAAGATTAGATACGAATCCGGTAAAAATGAAAGATTGACAGAGTTTAATGAAGATGTATATCATTCCGTACAGTCGAGAGAAGCTAGTCAGCTCATCAGGGTTGAGTTTTATGAATCCTAGTCCAGGTCGAGGACTGAGATCATCTTGTTGTGAAAACTGACTCAAACTTCGATGGCGTGCCAAGCCTTTCAACGCTCGTTCACAATTGTTGGTCAGACCGCCAACCCGTGAGCTTACCACTGTAACATTTGGGCGCGCTATTCAGCGGTAAGTTCCTTCCAGGGCTGCTGATAAAATCCTTTTTCGTTGCGTCCCACTCATGTGTCATGAGTCGTAAGCGCGCCTGGTTCACGTGTCACAGTAAAAGTGCGTTCGATTCTATTGTTCTGCGAATATTCATGAATCACGACAGCAAGTGCAACAGCAATTTTGAGTGTAACCTTTTCATTTCCACGTGTGTTCGGACACTAATTGCTATTGCCACTAATCTTGTCACTACGCCGTTAACGAGAATGACGTGGGCCTCGGACGATTCGACAGACCATTGCAAACGTCGGATAAAAAATTAGTGGGTGCTTGGAGCAAAGGAAAAAAGGTGCAAAATAGAATAGAGGGTACGATTAAGATGTTTTGCAAAATTCGTTGACATATCAAATCAACTACGATTCCTTACTCAAAAATGAACACTCAGAGGGAGGATTTACATTCTTTTCGTTACAGGGCTATAACTCACAGCAACAAAGCGATTCATAGACCGAACCAGAGGTAAAGAACAGCAGTGAAGTGAGATAGCTTATTTTATGGAACTAGTTCCAAAGTTCCTCTTCAACGTTCGAGTTTGCGGGTCCCTTATTCTGCCGTGACCTAGTCGCTGTCGCGAACGATGATCGGGCAGAATGACTAAAACTTAAACTCTCAAATTCGTCGGCAGGTGATGATGAGCGTCTTTTTCTTTGTCGTCAGTCTTCCTCCGGGTGTCATACTGAGAAGTTGGTTCTCCACCGCTTCAGAACACCCAACCACCACCTTCACGGCAGGACATGACCCAATACGCAGTTGGCTAGCGTGGGCCGTAAGCCAGAACTATCGGTAGACTTTGTGCAACACCACTGCTGTCAACGTCTTCTCGAGTGCGGCATCGCAACTGTCACAGGATCACGATGTTAATACGGCAAAAGAAGAGTTCCTGCCCATTTGCTTTTGCGATACCAAAATTCCAGAAAGATAGCTTGAGCTACGCGATGGCTTCTTGCTTCATAAGCAGAGACAGCTATGAAAAAGCTTCTACCATGCTGGATCTTCCCTCTTTCTTGCTACATAACGCCGTTGATTGAGGAAGATCGTAGATGACCGAGAAAAATCGTCGACTTTGCGGAAGTTTTGCCGAACTCTCCATAGAGAAGCACGAAGAAGCGCGACTTACATATTCATCTATCTATTTATTTCTTACGCAAATAGGCGTGCTCCATTAATAACCGTTGAACGTTGGGAAACAGAAAAACACACCGACCATAAAAACAGAACTTCAAAAATAGCAGAACCTGAACTGAGTTAGGAGAGAAGTTCTGAGTGAGAGCTGGGGCTACAAGGTAGATGTCAGGCAGGCGGCAAAATAACGTAATCTAGCTAGCAACTAGTAGTCCGAGGTGTCCGTCCTGTTTCGCGGAGCCAATTTGAGCTAGAGATGAGTTGTAGTTGCGTTAATTTCTACAGTGTGTATCATAAATATACGGGCACCCCAAAAATGGCGACATCTGCTCTNTCCACTAAGAACAGGACTTCAGCTAGATTGTTGATGTGATCTGAAAACTAGAGTAAAAATGCTGCAGAATGGCTACGCAGCCTCATCAATAGGTTTTGCACATACGCCTAAAAATAGGCTTTAAGAGTATACAGTGTGTATCATAAATATACGGGCACCCCAAAAATGGCGATATCTGCTTCCACTCACATTCCTGACAAAAGCCACTGCGACCAGTGAATTCGGCGTGCCCGAAAACCCTATATTACCGCCATTCAGTTCCAAAAATGGAAAAATTAAGTGTAGCCGGTATTCGACCCCATCTTGTAGTGTATCATAATTATACGGGCACCCTCAGTAAAAAATAGATAAAATCATCCACTCACCCGGAATTTCCTGTCTCAAATTCGCAATAAGTGATCATAAGCACTCCTCAGTTAGGCCTCCAGTGTTGCAAGGATCGGAGCCTTCTGAGGCGGAACAGGTGCAGATATGGGCTCGTCACTTTGCAAACTTCAGAAACCGTAGGACCGCCATGCATATTGACCAGAATTCGAGTGCAGTCGAGGCATTGCTGAAAATCCATGACTCCTACGGTCTGTATGAGAGATCTGCACGGCCAGGGAAGCTGTCATCATAAGATGAGCGTCGAGTAGGACTGATGGTTTTGAACACCATTGTGCACAGCATCGGGGTTCGAGCCAATTATCGACTCCTGTCTCTAGAACGACAGTATAGAGAAGGATAAAATAAAACGGCAAGAGTGTCCGCTTCCTTCTTCGACATGTTCATAGGCTCACGAGGTCCCACAAGAATGCACGGCTGCGGTTTGCCAGGAAGAACATGGCGACAAACTGGTGAAAGGTACGCATAGTTTTACTGAGACTCACGAAGACTGGAATTCGTGTCCAGGTGATGTCCTTTGACTTAAATAAGTTCAACTTGGATGGTCTGATGGAAATTGGAGGGATCTCCGCAACGAGCCGCAGTTCTTCAACAGGGGGTATTTCGGAGGTGACACAGTCATGATGTGGAGCGGCTTCTGTCCGAATGGAGGACTCGGCGTCGCCTTCATTTTGACTTGAGTAAGCTCATGTGACTACAGTGGAGTGTTCCGCGTCCAACTCTTGTTCTTCCAAAGCCAACGCCATGGAATTCTGCTCGTTTTCCAGCAGAACAACGCGGCAATCCACTACGGTCGTTCGAAGATGGCATGGTTTGTGGACAACAATGTGACTGTTATGGCTTCTCCTACCTGCAAGGGCTCCTACTCTGACCTTGGGCATTGAAATCTTTGATTGAGGCGACGATGGAACTTGAATCCCAACTAATATGGTTGGTTATCCTGCGGTTGCTGAAGGTTGCAACGTGACGAGCCTATATCTGCGCCTGTTTTGTCTCAGAACATTCCGATCCTTGCCACATTGGAGGCCTAACTTAGAGGTGCTTATAGTCACTTATTGCGAATTTGAGACAGGAGATTCCGGATGAAAGGATGATTTTATCTATTTTTTACTGAGGGTGCCCGTATAATTATGATACACTACAAGATGGGGTCGAATACGGCCTGCACTTAATTTTTCCATTTTTGAAACTGAATGGCGGTGATATAGGGTTTTCAGGCACGCTGAATTCACTGATTGCAGTGGCTTTTGTCAGGAATGTGAATGAAAGCAGATATCGCCATTTTTGGGGTGCCCGTATATTTATGATACACACTGTATAAGCTCCGGAAGGGCACATAGCTTTGGAAGCTGTCGTTCACATCAACCAGCAAGATGCCCTCATTCCTGTCGGAGTCATAGGAGCAGTACCGGCAGTTCGGCAAACGATTATACTGGTTCACCCCGTTCCACATATGTCGTGTTGATGTGAAAAGGAGTATTTGAAGAATAAAGAATAAAGAATAATAATGGTGGCAGACTGGAGCAAAGGTGAACGCTATTCTGGCCGCAATCACGGACATTATTAGAAGCCTTATAGAAGTGCAATCATTATCATTAGCTAGACAAAGCTATTAGCCATTCATAAATGCCTAATTATAGATAAGCAAAAACTAGTAGGATATTCGTGTGCAGAAAGGCCTTGTTCTTCAATGTTCCTGAGAGGATGGATGGTGGACGTAATTGCAGAACTAGCACCTCATAATTTACGCGAACCTAACTAGAAACGAAAAATTTCTAAAAACAATGACTATATAAGACGTAAAAAGCGGTTCAGAACTGCGAAAGGTCGCAATTATGGATGCCGTCAAAAGATTATATCACAGGTGAACTTTTTCAAATTACACCTAGAAAATGATTATAGAAAAAGCCATATTAGTAATTTGACGCGGAAGGTACTGAAAGGTAGCAATGATAAGACAGAGTTTCTATTGAAAGATCTCCAAGGACAGATTATTCTTCCACAGAGCAAAAGTTTCCAGGAACATTTCTCGAAAAAGGTCACAATTGCAGAACTCTGGGCAGGAACACGTGAAAAGAGGTGAAATCTTCGTTTCCGCAGGCATTGCGGTCACAAAAAATGTGAAGGAGCTCAGAGACGTCGCAATTACATACCCAACAAGGAAATGAGCCGCCTAGCCGCCTAACAGTTCCGCAATTGCGGAATTACTCAGCTCATTGGGACTAAATTAAGCTAATGGGCCCAAGCAGAGTGGCTATTAGACACTATCGAGAAACTTTTTTTTTGGAAAGTCCTGCGCCCACGCCCATGGAAGTTTCCTAACTAATTGAATGAATATTAATAGGTCAAAAACGTAGTCAATGGCCGCCCCTAATCGAACGGGTTTATGAGGAATTTTCACTGTGTAATTATTGAGGAAATTAGGCGAAATTTAGGAAAATTTATCAAAGAAATCTGAAAAGTGGGCGGGGTCAAGAAAATTATTCATCAAAGAGATCGAACTGATTGTCGAAGTTAACAGCGAGATTGTTAACCAAGCCAGGGGGCTAAATTACTGCAGAAAAAGATGTTCTCTTGGAAATTGGAGAAGAATCGCGAAAAAAACCTCAGAAATTGTAGAAACGAAGAGAAAAAAGTGGGCGGAGCCATTTTTTAGCTATTATAAGCAGGTCAAAAGTGAGATTGGATCTTGAATGGCCAGATTGAAACATGAGCTCCAACTTGAAACCTTCTGCGAAAACAATGGAAAACCATGGAGAGAATCATTACTGAAGGAAAGTAAGTGGGCGGGGCCAAAAAGTGCCGAGTAAATAGGTCATATAAGTAGATTAACAATTGGGATCGAAGCGTGAGTTAGAAGGATAGTTCAAAGGGAGAACGGGTTTCACTATGGCATGTGACTAGAGAAAGTGGGCGTGGCCAAAAAATTGTCGCGGACAAAAAGAAGTAGGTCAAAAGAAAAACTCGGAAAACAAAAAGAAAACTTGGAAAAGGGAGAGGTAGGTAAAAGAAAGGCTTGGAAAAAGAATGAATAAAAAACATATAGGAAAGGAAAAACCATCTTTTTCCTCAAGGAAGTTGAAAATTTAAAAAAAAATTGAGATTTGTCAAGAAAATTGAGTGAGTCATAAGAAAATAGAGCCCTAATCGACAAAAAGTGGGCGGAGCCGGAAAATTCAAATGGATTGAAACTGGGCAGAACCAAAACGCAAAACTCCTCAGAAAACGGATTCTTTGTGCTAGAAAAAGAGGAAAAATCGTAAGAGCCTCCGGGGTTGAACGACAAAAAGTGGGCGGGGCCAGAAGAATCTCCAACTTCGCTGCGATGAAAACAACTACATTCATAAGCGCGACGGAGCTATTGTTATGACTAGCCCGCGAAAATAACGGTTGGACTACAACTCATGGCATGAACAATAGATGTACTCGAAAAACACATAGTGAAGTCCGTAATCACGTACCATGGAATTACACGGGGAAATTCAGCGCGACCAAGTGATCTCTGCTGCATGAGCTATTTCAGGCAGTAAATCTATTTGGTAGACCTGGCAGTGTGATGTCATGGCGGATTTGTGAATATAATAACAAGTTATGCAAGTACAACGTATTAAATGGGCTAGACGTCGTCAGACAGCCATAAACAGGACATCTGACATAAAAGGCGCGATTAGCTTTTGGAATCGTTGAAGTAATCGTTTTGAACTCTGAGTCTTGAGATTGTGACTGGACGGAAGGCAAACATATAGCATAGGCATGTCTTTACACAAAGAAAATTAGGGTAACATAGATATATGGTAATACAATGAATAGTAGAGTGTGTAGTAATATAACAAATATATATTAGCAGGATCAAGCGAGAACTGTTTCCCTCGTCTCTTACCTCAGAAGGCAAAGAGTATGTCCCCACCCCTTCTCCCACTCTGCATGCATATTCCCACCCTTCTTTTTCTTCTTCCTAGTCATGTTCCCAAGAGCTGGGGTCGGCATTCCTCGTGTGGTTGAGTAATTTCCTCGATTAAAAGCGTCTTCATCTGTGAGCTTCAGTAAACACATATCTCCTTCAATACTATCCAGCCATCAAATTTTCGGTCTTCCTCTTGGTCTACGTCCTTCCACGGTGATATTCATAACTCATTTGGCGACTGAATTGTCGTCACTTCTCAATAAGTGATCGTGTAACGCCCTTACTTTCTGGCCTTAGGCCACGCCCCCAGAGAAGAGGGCGCTCTCAGTCTATTCGCTTGTACTCGCGCTGTGGACTCGCTTGTAAAATACGATTAGAATAAACGTGATAACGTAACTCGTGTAAAACATATCGACCTGATAGAACTCCTAGAACCCAAAAATATTACAATCGTACCAATGTAGCCGAGCCTCACGCATCTTCGCCACGATTGGAGCTACTCCGAACATCGCGCGCACATCATCGTTTCGAACTCTGCCGAGGCGCGTAAGCCCTTGGGTACAGCGGGAGCATTCTCATTTCCACTGCATGGAGGGTCTGTCCGTGCTTCAGCGTAGTCGGCCAACATTCCGCCGCATACAATGCCAAAGGTCGTACCACTGTGCGACATATCTTTGATTTCAATTTCAGTAGGATCCCTATCACACATAACTCCTGTCACCTGCCTCCACTTACTCCATGCAGCGCTTGTTCGATACTCAGCTTCGACTAGAGTGCTACCGTCGGCTGAGATACGGGATCCAAGATACTTAAAAGCAGAGACTTTTGGAAGTTCTGCATCACCGACAACGATTGTAGCGGGAGTTTGCTCTTCACATTCAACGTACTCTGTCTTCTTTATGTTGAGCCTCATCCCGCACTGTTCCAGCCGATCTTTCCAAGCTTGCACTTTTTGCTGGAGTTCCTCCCGAGTACTCGCAGCAATCTTCACATCGTCCGCATAGAGGAGTCTTCATGGTGTCGTTGATTGGAGGTCGCCTGATATTTTAGGTAGAGCTAGAAACTATGTGCGCATTCCTGATAATGCTGCCCTACTAGGCCATAAGAGATGGGAAAGAAAATCCAGTGATGCCCGGTAGAGGGTGAAGAGGTGGACAGGAGCGGGCACCCAAATGGGTGGCCAGACATACTCAGACATTCGTGGGGGTGGAATGCAGGTGGAAATGGGTCCACCCCCAGTTGTACCTGGGGGTGGACCCAAAATAGTGGGGCACCTACCCCTGACAATTGAAAGACGTACCCCCACGTGTCCTCGCAGCTGTCCCCCGAGCGCGTTACTGGGTTCCGGCGGCCGGGGGGGGGGGGGACGACCGGGGTTATGCACAGCACGCTCTGCTCTTCTTGGACGTCCAGATACGTTCCCCCAACTCAAGAAGTGGGCGGAGCGATTGGGGTCCTACCTGCCCATCACCCCCACGAATGTCTGAGTAGGTACACTTGTAGACGTGCGCTAATTTAATGTATTACAGAAAACGTCACTAAATCCACGCCACAAATTACATAAATAATTCACAAAATTAGAATATTCCCGAGATTTCTGCCGGTTTAGTATCGGACTGCACAAAAAACCACTTGCAGCCTCATTAAAATTTAAGGAGTCATTAGTTATTTCAGTTAGCATTTCGTAACCCATTCAAAATTTTTTTTTTCAGGAATCTGAAATTTTAACTTACTCGAGATCAAATTTTCAAACTCGAATATATCTAGTGCCTTATTTGGTCCTATGTGTACAGCTATTGTATTATATGATAGACGAGAATGAAATCATTTTGAGTACGAGGAAAGCTTTGAGCAAGCAGCGGAAGAAGAATTTCTGGACAAGGAATCCATGGGAAACTCCTCCTGTGACGCACGTAGAGAAGCCTCACGTACGTGGTGGCGTCTGCAGCAGGCTTGTAACAGTAAATCCAGGAGGCTAGTGATTAGTTACGTCAGCAATTCGTGGAAAGGATTTTTTTTTGGAATAATTCTTGTTTCCTTACAGTAAGGAACACAGGAAAAATTTCTAGAAATTTCTCGGAAAGGCAGAAAAAAGTTCGCAGAAAAATTCCACGATCCTCCAGAATTCTTTTCAGTCTTGTAGAGCACTTGTTGTTGTATCGTATCTCAAGCAAGCACGAAAAACCCAGGAAAATGAGGAAATTTCAGAGTATTATACATACTATAAGGTTATTCAACTGTGGTGAGTGGTAAATTGGGTGTGTGGAGGGGTGGTAAATTGTTACCAGAAATCGCTATCGTGTTCCCAAAAAACCATCTTTTTCCTACCTAAAAGCGTCCGAAAAGAGACTTGATTCAAACTCAAAAAAAGTCAAAAAAAAAAAGAGGAATCCAAGCAAATCCAGGAAAACCACAAAACGTTGCACTTTCAGAAATAGCATTAATACACCAGGCGTGTCAAAAGTACAAATCGTCAGCAAGGATTTCTGAGGATTAACCTCTCTGCGAAAAATTCCACATTCCTAGCAAAGTAACACTCGACAAACGACGCACTACTGCAGACATCTGTGCAAAAATTACTATAAGCGGACGAGTGTAAAAGTAAAAGTACATCTAAGACAACATATACTGGGATATTTCATTACTATTGCGTATAGAAGCAATGAATTTGCAGTTTAATTAGTGCATAATCGTGTTAATGTAGCGAACGTCTGCTGGGGGCGGACTTCGTCGGAGGTCGAGTGGCCCGCGCTCACTGCCGCGGACGTAATGGCGTCCGTTTTCCGCGACCCCCAGGGATTCTATAAGCTATCAGGGTGCATTGCAACCTCAAGTGGCTCCACGGCCTTTCTGTGTGTTGCACTTGGTGGGGCCCCGAGGAGATTAGCCGCCCAAGTGTTCCCCTGCGGGCCTGTGAGGGTAGATGAGGGCTAGTCGAGCTATGCAGCCTTTTTTGGCGGATATCGTGAACTTTCAAGGAGATCGCAGAGATCCAGAAAAATTTTAAAAAAACATTTTTTTAAGATAAAAAAAGACCTTAAATACCACCTGCACATAGACGTTCGCATAAAGTCCGCAATTGCAGACTCTACCAGAAGCGCCCTTTCTCAGAAGTGATTTCCCCCTGCTCCGAAAACAATTACCCACACAAATCATTCTATTACAGAATCCCCTTGGAAAGATGTTCTTGGAAGCGTAGAATTGCAAATTCCGCAATTGCGACCTTGCTACGGAAATGAACGTAATATCAGGAAATTCGCGCAGAAAAAAGGATTTTATGACTTCGATCCGTATTGGACGCATTTGCGGACAGTGAGACCTATGTGAAACAAAATGTAGGCAATTCCTAGGAGGGAAATGGGACGGAAAAAGGATGCTTGGAACCGATTGCTCACTGAGGAAACGTCATTTTTCTTGGTGTTCTGAAGAGTTGTGTGCCCGCGAGTGGACGCAATTGCGGACATTTTCAAAAAAAGGCTGATTATTATTAAAGTAATCTACATGGGTTTGGTGCTGAATTTCCAGTGATTAAATAAAAATTTCCCTTTTCAGTACTTTTTAAGGGTTTAGCTATATTTTTCAAATATCCACTTTTTAAAATAGAAACCTTTAAGTTTATAACTGAGACAATCTGTAAATTTTTGCCGAAAATTTCCGTAATTGCGTACTGCACCGGTGGAAATGAAAACGGAAACGAAACCATGGAAACCACTCGACTACGGGATGAGTGAAAAATTTCAAAAGGGGATGAAACGGGAAAAACTGAAGAGGAAATGAAATATGAGGAAATGAAGGAGCAAAAGAAAAGACGAAAGGAAATTCGAAAAAAAATTAGTTTGAAAAAAAAACATAGCGAATTTTTCCCTTTAATTGTGCTCCTAGAAAATTGGAAAGGAATAATTAGGGGCGGGGGGGGGG
>JARK01001452.1:12232-26884 GCA_000688135.1 Ancylostoma ceylanicum | reverse complement strand
CAGCGAAGTATTTTTCAGCTCTACCTGAATCGGCCATAATAACCACACGGATCAAACATCACCCGCCTGCTCGCTCGCATTATTTTTGCTACTATGAGAAAATGCTCGGCAGCGAGTAGCGCAACTGGCCAAACTCCTGCGGTAATTAGCGGCTAAAAACCGGAAACGAATTCGAGCCGAAAACAACTCGACAGCAGTTAGTTTTCATCGACCACGCAATTAGTAATAACCGTGCGGCACTTGCGGAAATAGCTGGAATAGCAGGATTAGACAGATAAACGCTGTCTAGTCACGGCTACCACGACAAGGCTACAAAATCCTGCGACAAGCGAGGTCTCAAAGTTCATAGACCACCAGCAACGTCCTATTCATCAAAACTGACATGGTTATAACCGTGCAGACATTGCAGACAAGATAACCGCAGGCAAATGACTGGCTTACTTTCATCACTGGCCGCTTTTTCTGAGCCAGGCATGCACTTTTCAAGTGACACGATAATTGCTGGCCATAAATAGGGAACAGGAATGTAATTGCATACGTTCGTATCCGATGACTTGAGAGCGGGCAGAGCGCAGAGAAGCAGAGCAGGAAGAAAAACACGTCAAAAGTCACAAAATGAATCGTAAACATGTTCAAAAGTGCTGGAAAATAAGTGAAGCGCGTCCGATGGGAAGCGTAGCGAGGCGTAACGCTTCTCATATTTGCAGCCTTGTGATAGATGTCTGTGGTGTCTGCGTCTCTCAATAGCACGTTGTCTCTGAGCCTCTCCACGGTGATGTCACCCAAACAGGGCAAAAAGCCAAATTAGCCTAGTAGTTGATGCAGTTGAAGGGTGCAAATAAGGAGAGTGTTGACGAGAGAGTGCGATTATCCAGGAGAATCCGATGTTAGAAATTAAATCAAATATATTCGCGCACTCCGGACAGCGTGATGCACATGGTGTATCACGACTTTTTGTTCCCGTATGGGCAGGTGATACACATGGTGCATCACGCAAAATATTCTCCTCTGTGGTTAAGTAGTGCGCATGGTGCATTATCGAAAAAATATCCTTCGGCCACCTGCGTTCGCCATGCAAAAATGTGCTCTGTCCGGAATGTTTTAACCACTTTAAGCATGGCGAGAACTGGTCCCCGCGACTCTTTAGCTGCTCATAATCCCTATAGAAAAGGAACGCGAGAGCAAAGAAGCATAATTACCCATGAAATACGCCTGGAACTCGAAATACAATAAAATCGAACACTATATCGACCGATGGGGACCAGTTCTCGCACACTATATACTAAAGTCCTCAGATTTAGGTTGGATAATTTTGCTTTAGAAGCTTTACAAGGATGGAGGAATTGCACCGATATACATCCAGGAGTTTAATGAGGACAGTGTGATCCTGCGTGAAGCACAACATGAGCAAACACTCGATGGTTGGGGACCAGTTCTCGCAAAACAAAAATAATCGATAAAACTTCAAAAATCTATATTTTAAAACCAAGAGATTAAACTAGCTGTACCCGGAAAAACTCGAGAACCCCCATTCACTAATGCTATGATAGACCCTGCCCGATTGTCGCAATCAAATCTGTTTAAAAAAACACTTTTTAGAATGTTACAGATGGTTTCCGCGGGACGAGAACTGGTCCCCACACATCAGCTGTCTTGAATTTTGGGTTTTAGTTCTTGACTTATTTTCTTTATCCTCATGATATTGATGCTGGTTTGTTAAATATAGAGATAAGCAATTGAAAACCACAGGGACCAGTTCTCGCATAGCTTACAGAGTTCCTGAGAAACACCCAAACCGCTGCGATAAGCTCACTTATTGCCTCCACATGCAGAGAAAAATTCTGCAAATGCACAATTTCTTCCATTCCGACTAATTCGACTAAAAGTAACAACGAAGTCTGGAAATCCCGAGAAAAATCCATAGCCAGCGCTTTCGCAACGTTGCGAATGCAGAAACAATCGAATAGAAAATGAAATAGGCGTCCCACGGCGACATCAATCTTTCACGAAAATGGAACGCGAAATTCCCAGGATTATTTGGAAAACGGCAAAAAGGCGGCGCCAGCTGGATGCGAAGAAGGAAAAGTGCATAGCTTCGTGATACACGTCTATTGGGTCATCTAACCACATCATCAACACAAAGTGATGATCGGAGGCTACGAATGAATAGAACAAAGCAAAGTCCTTTTGAAAAATATAACTTTCCGAGTGGTGAAATAATTTTTCTATGACCAAAATAGTAAAACACTGAAGGGTTCAAGGAGAAATCTTAGGACCTAACAAATTTTTTTTCAGGGTGATTCTGAACAAAATAGTTCTTGAGTACGCCTGGGAAAAACTCCTGGTCCATGAGAAAACTTCCGAAAATTTCAAAAGACTGATTAATCAGGAAAATAAACATTAAAGGCATGCATATAGTAAAAAAATTGACAGAGCAAGTAAGGAAGGATCCCCAGAAAAAAAATCAACGAAAACTCTATGAGCTGGATTTGGGGGATTCCAACCGAACAAGCCCTTGAGCACTTTTGAACGCGGATGCATCACATTGAGATTACCCAGAGTGAATGCATTAACGCACCCAGATTTATCCCCTATATGGCACCCATCAACATGTTTACCCGTTCCGTAACGTTGTCTGTACGAATTTGATACCCATGGGTAATCAAGTCCATGGGTATGAGATTATCCATCCTCCAAATGATGCATGCAGGCTCGGCGAATCTGAGAGGAATTCACTAGTAGATAGCGATGAATTGGAAGCTCCTCTGCCTGGATGCATGATTGATATTACCCAGGTTAAACGTGTGGACACTCATGTTGACAATGGGTTAATTAATCTGGTTTCGATTACCCTGGGAAATTAATCTGGGCAATTACCCTGGGTAATCTCAATTATGCATGTGGCCTCATGAGGCCAAGAAACAGAAGCAGAGAAGTCTATTTGGAACTGACGAAATCGTTAGAAGCGAAGAAAATCATCTATCAAGCAGTTCCAGTACAGAAACCCATAAGAAAATTCCGGAAAATCTGTTGGGAAAATTAAAAGCTATCTACAGACAAAGTAAACCAGTCGGTCAAGTTCTGAGACAAGCCAGGGATTGCAGGATTTGCCATGGGTGGAAATGTTGAGCTTGATTTCTTTTGACTGTTTTCTGTCACATAAAAATAAGAACTTCAGACGGTTTGAGCGATTCCTAGAAAGTTCTCGAGAATTTCCATGATTTTTGAGAACCATTCCACTTTCAATTCTATTTTTAGATCTCCTGCGCTCGTTTTCCGCTGATAGGAGGCAGGTAACGTTGCATATTTTAGATGGTTTCCAGGTAAACCTGCGACCTTTTTTCCAGAAAAAACCACCCATATTATGGGAAATTTCCGTACAAGCAGTGTTATAGCTTGACAATGAGAATATTAAAAGAAGAGTTTCTTGAATAGAAACATTTTTCGGCTTTTCAATGTGAAATTCAAGGGTTAAGCCGCAGAAAACCACGAGAATCAGCCCAGTAGCATGTTGACACGCTATAATCGTAATGCGAATCGCCTACGGTCGTAATCAGTCGCAATATCCTAGAATTGGCGACGGCGACAACGATCCTCGTGATTCCTAATAAGTCCAGGAAATCATAACGGCAACTACACATACATAGTCAGAATCGTACGCCAAGTACAAATTACCCGAGGGCACGAGTGTCCGCGACGCATGGATATGCGGACGAGTCACCAGAAATAAATCAAATCAGGACGAGTCGTCCGCACAACAGCGCATAAAAACCCGAGCGTGGCTAACAAGTTGCAACGATCGGCCGCCAACAGAATGCGGTGAAATTTGCCGTTGGCAACGAGCCAACTCCGGAAACACCCCTCCGCGGGCCGCCGCCGTTGCGCGGCGGCCCGCGCGCGAGGCGTTTAGCGCGGACTTCCGGGGCGCCAGCGCCGCAGCTTCCACACACACAAATGGATGAAGTGATTTATGTGAGTAGTTCCGGGGTGTGGAGCTGCTAAAAGCTGTGCGGCGGAAAACAGTGTGCGCTAAGAGCCGAGCAGAAATCGTGAAAAATGTCCCGGAAGTCTCGGAAGCGTGGATATGTGTCAGTTGTCCGCCCTCGGTGGAGAAGCGCAAAGAAAAATTGTTGCATTCGTTCAGACGAAGAACGGTAATAGCCAATCTGTCACTCAGGAAGCATGCATCGATTTAAAGGATGTATGGGGCGGTTACGGTAGCTACAAATGCAGCAAAACAGTGTGGAAATAACGTCGACAGCGACAAATTGGTCAGAAAGTGGGCGGAGCTTGACGGGGCGAGAGACGGGGCGAAAAAAAATAGCGAAAGAAGAGGAGAGAAAGCAGAGAAAGCAGGGAAAATGTGACAGATAACCAGGGAACAGGCAACAGGAAAGCAGCACCCTGCTGAAAAAGGTCTGGATTACATCCCAGAGGCATAGAAACGGTGAAGTCCTGTGCTTAGCAAGGTCCAAAGCCACAGCCTCTGTGCGAAAAAAATTTCTCGGATTTCCCAGGATTTCAAGGATATAATTCTCCAAAAACCTGAAAATTTCCCCACGGATGTCGCTCGACTCAATGATTTGCGTTGGAATATTCGTCATTTCCCGAGCAGCAGCGTTAATAGCTGACTGCGGAATCGATACGGCAGTATCTTCACGCAAATCTATAATAGTAAAGAAACTAATAAATATTCCCAGGGAAAAAGTTCCCGTCTGGGAAAAGACGAAAATGCTTAGAGTTTCTCTATCCATTTGGTATAGAACAAGTATAATAGAAATGAGAAGAAGTGGTGAAAGACGCCCTCGTCCTGGAAAACTCCGGAAAAGTCCTGGTTTCCTGAGCGCAGCACATGTGGCGAGCGGAATTGAGGCAGTACAAGTTGGTAGTTAGTTACAAGTAGTACAACTACAGTACTATGCAGTATATTTACCCAAATAATTCATATGAAACTGTCAAAATGGGAATAAGGCTCATACATATTTACCAGATACATAAATTTTTCTTCAGATTTCACAGAATGCAAAAGAAATTGTTGACTTATCCGAAGGCAAGATTGCTAGGATTATCGATTTTTCCTAGGAAAAAAAGGAAAAATCGAAAAGTGAAAATTTGCTCGGAAAATATTGAAAATTCTAAAATATAATATATCATAGCTTTGAAAGGAGGAGAGCAAATTCATCGGATGGCAAATGATTTTCCGTGAAAGTTGAAGTGAAAGCGGTCAAGGACTGCAAAACTCAGTCCATGAGATGCAAATGTTTACCTACTTGTTTACTAGTTATTTATGCATGTAGCTCTTTGCTTTGCTGCGTTTTTGGTATATTGAGACGGAAAGAATCAAAGATTCGAGCCTCTTTTTATCTTCAAACAATTAGCCCTACCTGGAAATTTTGGAAATATTCCCTAATGTTCTCCTGACAAAAATGTGCTCCAACTCGAATTTTTGCGCGGTTTTTTTTTCTTGTTTGAAATCAAAACTTTTTAGTAAGTTTCTAATATAATCCACTCCCTATGATCCAATTCCAATGTACAGGTTCCCGCGAAGAAGTGAGAACTTAGCTAATTTCCTGGGTTAAAGGATTCCCAGGCTTTTCTGGACACCTAAATAGGGATTGAGCCTTGAAGAATTCCACAAACACCCTTCCAATAGCCATTTAGTGGGAAAGACAACGAAAAGCCGAAATAATCGTGCAAAAAGTGGTTTTGCTGGGATTTATGACGTAACGAATAGTTTTTCCATAACATTACTGTACCATTCAACACAGGTTACTAGCAAAAATAATAGCAATAGGTAAAAACGACATCGTAAAGTGGAACAAATTGAGCAAAAAATGCGTTCACGTCACTCTGGATCATTTTTCTGGGTTGCGTTACTTAATATAGGTTAGTAGTAAAAATAACAACAATTACTTCTTACTCAAGTAAGTAGATCGATAATTACAACCTAACAACACTAATTAACTACGCAGAACCGCCTAATCGAAAAGAAAGAATGCCAGCGAATGCCAGAGTAGTGTAGTGGCTAGTGCATTCGACTGGAATGCAAACGAGCCGTGAAGGCTCGATGCATTCCAGGAAATAGGCACGTTGAAAGCTGAGAAACGTTGATTTTCTGGAAAATCCAGCTGAATGTAGGGCTTTCTGGAAGAAACCTCAATGTTCTAGTGAACCGGCAAAGCTTTGAAGTCCTAGGACAACTGGAGCGAAAGTTAGCGTTGGAGCGTGAAAAATAAGTCGACAAAAACCGGAGTAGAAGTCAAAAAATCGATAGTCGCAGAAGCCATGGATAACTGAGTCCAGGAAGAGTATGAGTGTGTTAATGATGTTAAAGGAAGCAAGTGAAAAAGCAAAAATCCTGAAAGAGAGAGGAATCCAGCGCGTGAAAGCAAATTTTTTGAGACAACGACTTTGGGATGAGCTCCGCCCCCATGACTCAAATCTTGAAAACCTGTGCTGATGGCTAACTAACCAGGATAAAATTATGAGTGTTTAAACAGAACACTTATTTACTTAATGCTTTATCTATTTACTTATTTATTTGCAGCTAATCCTGAATTTTTCGGACTACGCTTTTGGGATGAGCTCCGCCCCCATGACTCAAATCTTGAAAACCTGTGCTGATGGCTAACTAACCAGGATAAAATTATGAGTGTTTAAACAGAACACTTATTTACTTAATGCTTTATCTATTTACTTATTTATTTGCAGCTAATCCTGAATTTTTCGGACTACGCTTTTGGGATGAGCTCCGCCCAGCCGCATGCAACATGCCAGAGTGTTTCATAGGCTTATATGAGGCCTAGAAAAGGCCTAAGTACGGGACTACTGTTCAAAAACTGTCAAAAAAATTGAAAACTTATCAAATATTCTATGAGGAAGCAGTCCGTGCAAGCTCTGCCTTTCCAGAAATAACTTGAGGAATTCGTAGTTAACGATAGGCCTCATAACCCAAAAGGCAGTAACCCTAGGATAATCCCGGATATCATTCTAGAACAATCATATTCTTTTTAGTAAAAACATAGTCGGCGGTACATCATGTAACGGTTCAAATGTTTTCTTGCTTAGGAACCTTGGCATGATTGTTCATATATTCTTTTCTTCTGCCTTCAAGGTTTTTTTAAGATGGTACACGTTATTCGACCTTACGTTTCGGCTTTATCACCGTGCCAGGCGCTGTCCCATCGCTAAACCTCTCACTTGCGCAAAGTATCTGCCAGACCACTTGAAAATATTACAGCTGAGACATTCTTTGATAAGAGAAAGCAACCGTGTTCTGCTTAGCCCATATGTTTCCAAATGGGAGCCATGCAAGTTGAGCATTTCGGACAGAGCCTGGAGGGCTTCACTATTTTGCACGTTAGTGTATAGTGAAGTAACACCAAAGGACTCTATCGTGCAGTTGCCGTCAAATCTCGCGTTGTGCAGTTGTTTGAGGAAGTGGCTCGTGTTTGTCAAGTGAGAAGGTATTTTGCATAGGATCTGGCTCACGATTTTGTTGAGGAACCATGATATGCGGTCGGCTGGACCTCCAATGCAGCTTATGATTGGCCTGATCTTATAGGTGTGTGCTGACCTCGAGTTCAGATCGTCTGGGGTTAGCTTATGCGTTTTAATGAGGCTATAGAACACTGGACAGGTCGGCGTGTCTATAATATCGAGATTCCAGCACAGAGTGGAGAGGTGCTTGGTGGGGTAGGTCAAAGATTCTTCAGATCAACCTCTTTGCAGACCTCTGAGGACGGCGATAAGGCCGAAACGTAAGGTCGAATAAAGTGTACCATCTTTAAAAAACCTTGAAGGCAGAAGAAAAGAATATATGAACAATCATATTCTTGATATTTTAGCATTCGCTAGAAGGAAGGCGGAATATTTGGAAAAAATTCCAAGGCTCGGCTGTGATTGGTGGGCAGGAAACACCTCTGGGATAAGCCCCACCTCCTGATAATTTTGTTTCTAGGAGATCCTAAGAAAACGCAAAAACAAATGAATATGGAAGGAAAGAGAGAAAAAAGGATAATTGAATGAACGAATGAATGAATGAATGAATGAATGAATGAATGGGATGAATGAATGAATGAGCGAATGAGTGAATGAATGGGATGAATGAATGAATGAATGGGATGAATGAATGAATGAATGGGATGAATGAATGAATGAGCGAATGAGTGAATGAATGGGATGAATGAACAATGATTGATGAATTGAATGAATGAATGAATGAATGAATGAATGAATGAATGAATGAATGAATGAATGAATGGATGAATGAATGAATGAATGAATGAATGAATGAATGAATGAATGAATGAATGAATGAATGAATGAATGAATGAAGTGAATGAATGAATGAATGGATGAATGAATGAATGAATGAATGAACGAATGAATGAATGAATGAATGAATATGGTGAATGAATGAATGGATGAATGAATGAATGAATGAATGAATGAATGAATGAATGAATGAACGAATGAATGGTTAATGAATGAATGAAAGAATGAATGAATGAATGAATGAATGAATGAATATGGTGAATGAATGAATGGATGAATGAATGAATGAATGAATGAATGAATGAATGAATGAATGAACGAATGAATGGTTGAATGAATGAATGTGAATGAATGAATGAAAATGAATGAATGAATGAATGAATGAATGAATGAATGAATGAAAGGAATGGATGAATGAATGAATGAATGAATGAATGAATGAATGAATGAATGAATGAATGAATGAATGAATGATATGAATGAATGAATGTGAATGAATGAATGAAAATGAATGAATGAATGAATGAATGAATGAATGAATGAATGAAAGGAATGGATGAATGAATGAATGAATGAATGAATGAATGAATGAATGAATGAATGAATGAATGAATGAATGAAATGAATGAATGAATGAATGAATGAATGAATGAATGAATGAATGAATGAATGAATGAATGAATGAATGAATGAAAAGAATGAAGAAAACGAAAAAGATGAAAAATGAAGTGACGAGCTCCAAGGATTCCTGAACTTGATCTAAAAGTTAATCTAATAGACGCTCTCCAAAAAGTAATGGATAAAAAACCGTGAATCCAGGAAAAATGGGCGGAGCCTACCACATGCTCCACTTTTCAGAGCCGCAACAAACCCCCGAAAGGTAGTTATGGCGTTGTTGAAATAAGAAAAAACGTAATAGCGTAGGGCGGACTCTAAACAACACAAAAAGATAATAGCCAGCTAGAAATAGAGCAGATGGACCATTTTAGCCCTGAATCAGGGCCAGCCATACGGTATAGCTTCCATCGCTACCACAAACATCGCAGTAATTGTGACCAGCTGAGCCCGCGGGGACGACGTCTATAAAATCGCCGCCGCCCCATGGCAACAAGAACCTATCAGCGCGGAAATGTACACGCACACACACGCATATAGAGCGAGAGCACATTTCAACAGCAAAACATCGACGACGGCGCGACGTCATCGCGTTTCGCGTCCGGACGGCGGCGCGATTTAGTGCACAGTGGCCGGCGACGATGCAGCAGCCACGACGTCGCCTCACGTAACTCGATTACAAGCCCCGTTGAGGTGGTTAAGTAGCGTTAAGCATGCGAGAAGAGCTTGTGGATCGATACGCGCAGCCAGATGAGCGGCAGATATCGTCGTCCGGCGGCGGCGGCTGCGGCGGCGGCGGCAGCGGTGGCTTGACGACGACGGCGACGACGACGACACCGCAACAACCGTAGTGGCTTCCGACTAGTCCGCGCCCTCTGCGGGCTTGTCCGGAGGTCAACCGAGGCGGCTCAGCTGAGCAACGGTGCGGAGCCGCGGCTGCCGCGGGCTCAATGTCGCCTATAGAAACTGGCGCTGAAACGCTATGAATGAGCGGGTAATTAACGCGGAATGCCAAATGCACGGCCGCGCAGCACATTTCAAGTAGCCGGGATCGCTATGAGAGAGGATTAGCCCAGCTGGAGTAGTGCATTTCTCTTCAGGGTCCATTTAGCGTAAGGATTAAAATCTCTTCCAGAGAAAATTCCAGAAATTCAGTGAAAACATCTCTTCCATAAAGCCCAGCATCAACACATTTGCGACAATGTGCTCAACTGGTTGACACGCAAGGTAGGACGCGTGAGACCGCGTGTTCAACCGGTTGAGCACAAATGTGTGCTTGAGGGACCACCCGTGTCCCCCGCGGTGCACCATGCCGAGAGTGTAAGGTCGCGAATGTGTTAAAGGGCATTTATTAGGCAATTATATAGGGATTCGACCCTGTCCTAGAAACTATGATAAATTTTCATCCATACACCCAAAAGCCAAAGTTTTGGGCTATTTTTAGTGCACCATAATAGCCCATAGGAGCTGCAGCTGCAACGGAAGGAAAAACTCTATGAAAAGCCGCCTGAACTACGGAATAACGCGCTCTCTGGGAAAGCAGAGGTTCGCTAGAATCATTTGAGAAAGGAGTTTCAATTTCTTGAAGAAAAATAGCCAGAAAAAGCCTGGATGGATCCTAAATATGAGAACTAGCGTAGCAATTATAGATAGATATGATGATTAGTAATCTAATCATCGGCTATATGTAGTAATCATTCCGAATTTGGCATCATGTGTTGTTACTACTACCTATTCTTACAACTTAGGTATTGTATATAGCAACTATTTTTGGGTAAAATTTGGTAAATGTGCTACGTTCTGCAGAGGATATACTTACTATACGTACCTCTTATGTTTTTCTAGCCGAATGAAGAAATTCATGTCGAAAAAGAATAAATAGGGGAGTTCCTGTGCCTGGATGCATCATTGAGATCACCCAGGGTAAATGTGTTAACATCGCACAAATTTACCCATCATTGACACGGGTTTCAACTCGTTTACCCTGGGTAGTCCTGATAGGGGAATAATGGGCATCCAGGCCATGATTAATTTTGTCAACAAAATAAGTAATGGATTGAAAAAATTTGAAATAAGTGAACCTAGAAAATTATAATAATAAAGGGTCGAAAAAGTGTAAGACTAAGGTAACTTAAATTATGAAATTTACCTTTTTGGTGAAAAAAATTAGAAATAAATTAAAAAGGCTACTAGAGAGGAAAAATTCCCGCTTTTTTAGAGGGGCAGAGGCGGCTGAACTGCGGATGTTTCCAATGCACACAATGTTCCACAATTTACGACTAATACTAACTTATTCGTCTGTTGAATCTATGAGGCGAAACAGTGGACAAGGTAGGTATTTTTGAAATCTGTGGGGTACCTGGGTAAAAATAGCACGCCTATACACACATTCATTAGCTCGTGGGAGCTCGAAAGGTATGATCCGTTAAGGTTCTGTTGCTTTTTACTTTCATCCTTCCTAACTTCTCGTTCAGATGAATACCTGTTCAAAAGCCAGAAAGAGCCGGAAGATCAAGCGGCAGTGGCAAGAGGCCCAACAGGGTCGACTTTTCTAGAATAGGGATTCTAAGAGTTAAACGGATCATTTTCGCGTGAACCACACACAATCGATCCATAGTGAGAACGGTGACATCAGTTCAATTGGCGATTGCGCAGACAATCAGAACGCTAGCATGCAAATGGCGCGGCGCGTGCGGGTGTGTCCGGACCGCAGGAGTCTTCCGAAGTATAACTTACAACTACAGGATACAAAGGATCGTGATTCACTGATATAGCGTGAAAATGTTCGAAATTATTGGCATGATTGCGAACAGACGTTCAAGAAACACTTCAGGAAGCAAATCCGTAGACAACAACACCGAGAAAGATTCTCGGAAAAGGATCAGTTGTCCGAGTGGATGCCAATCAAATTGCAGCGCAGAGCACACATATGTGTGTGTTTTGCGTAACATAATTAGTGGCAAATAGAGCATGCAGGAAGCGAAATATGCTCCTTCCGGGAAGCAAAGCTCGGATAAGGAAGAAGCTCAGCATGTTGAGGTAAACAGGTTATGTCATAGAAGAGTGACAGTTGTCCTGAAAGCCGTATCACTCCTTCTTATTTAACACATTCACGACAATGTAGGTTTCACGTTGCTGAGCCAAAGCGAGCACATGGGGCGGATACAAATCCAGTTTTGATGGATAAATTTTACCCAGTTCCTCACTCCATTCAAGGAATTTTCCAGCGAAAAAATGCACCTCTCTCCAGAAAAATTTAAAGGCGACTTTGCAAAGAATTTCTAGGAAACAGTAGATCCGCAAGGGCCTCTGTAGGAGTGAAGCTAAAGTGGGCGGGGCCTATCGGTGCATGACCACGCCCACTTTCGCACTTTTAGCTCATTGAGCTCATTTGCTCAAATTACCCTTGTTAATTGCTTAGTACTTCTGGGACATGTGCTGCTGGAATGGGATATTTTTGTGCTTTGAGAGGTCTTCAAATGGTGTTCCGGGACATTTCTGGACATGGCCTTCGCTGATTCGTGGACAATTAAGGTTACTGTAAAAAGATATACAGCACACCAATATTGTATTCATAAAGCGTTCTCAATAAAACCCTCGTTATCCAGGAAAGCCAACCAATCCATACTAAGAAGAAAAAAGAGGATGAAATTCAGAAAATAAGGAAATTTTCAAAAATGAATGCGCAGGAATCAACAGAACCAGCACGACTATCAGTAACAAAGTTGTAACTCATGTAGCATAGGTAGAGGGTAAATGCCCTGAGGGCATAGGCACAGGAACATAGCCAAAGACATCCAGGGGCCTAATTGAGGCGCATGCCAAATAAGGCATTCGGAAACGAGGCTGCTATGGATCAGGTTTCATTCCAGGCAAAAAACACCAGAAATGTTCCAGAAAGTTGAGTTTCGCCGCGGAATTGAGCATTCCACTTGTTGAATATGGGTTTACCCTTTTACTTTTGACCTACTATTTTATTTCCACAAACAATGGGTAATATTTCTTCAGAAAAGTGAGAAGAATATTGTTAATTACAAGTCAAAAGTACTGTATAATGACAGGAAATAAACCCAGGGGGTAGATGCATCACTGAGATTACCCAGGGTAACCTGGTGATACCGCTCAAAATTATCCGTCATTAACACAGGCGTTGATACGTTTACCCTGGGCGCTCTCAATGATGCATCCAGGGGCAGCATGGGTAATCGAGATTACCCAGGGTAAGCGCACTACACCCCAAGAATTTACCCATAGTTAACACTGGCGTCAACACGCTCACCCTGGGTAATTGCAATGATGCATCCAGGGGCAGCATGGGTCATCGAGATTACCCAGGGTAAACGTGCTAACACCCTAACAATTTACCAAGTTGACACTGGCGTCAACACGTTTTCCTTGGACAATCTCAACTGTGCATTTTGTTCCTGGGCGTTGGGTTTACCAGGGTGCCCGAGTTTACCAAGGTTACCAAGGTACCAAAGCGAATTCGGGTAGTCACAATCATGCATCCAGGCCTAAGGGGTGAGGTGGATCACAGAGCTTACCCAGGGTAAACTTGTTGACGTCCTTCGTGGCCGATATGCGTAATTGAGATTACCCAGGGTAAACCCGTTAACGCTCTCAATTTTACACCTGCGCAAGCTTGTTTACCCTGGGTAATCATAATAATGCATGTCACTTCCTGTTAACGATGGGTAAGTTTGTGTGGTGTTATCACGCTTACCCTGGGTATTCTCAGCGATGCATCTTTAGTAGTTGCTTCAGCCCCAAACCCTCTTTTTTCACTTTCCCTCGGGACTCGGGAATTAGGGCAATGAAATAGGGCCAGGCTATTTATGGGAGTGCAGGAATGTGCACGAGTTGGCACGAATTCGTACGAATGGTCGTCAACGTGCACGAATCCGTACGAATGTCCTTATTTCCGATTATTTGCAGAAGTACAGGACTGTGACGACTCGTCCTTCGTTAAACGCCAAGCTTAGCCTGTCTTTCAAGGGAAAAAAGTAAAAAAGGAGCAATAACAAGGGAACGAAGGGAAAATAAATATGATGAAGCACTTTATCAGAATGTTATTTGAATTTATGGATAATGATCCCCATATGGGGTCTGTAATCGTCGTTTAACCTTTAACAACTAACTTTTAGCAGCTACATAATGGGACCATACGACTTTCCACTCAACACATGAGTCACATTTCATGATGATGGATAGGCCTTGAACTAGCTTTGGTTCACTGGGCTAATTACTTCCTCATAGCGCAATTCAGACATCAACATGGACAAATAGAGCATTTTCTAGGTTCAGTGAAGCATCGAGCGCTTATACCAAAATTTCAGGGATATGAGGCTTATGCGTAGGCTCTTGAAGCTGTTGGAGAGTTTTCAATTTAGCACTTAATAGAAGTAGTAAGTCCATCACACTGCACATAAAATATGTATAAAACAACTGCAAACAGCTTACACTTACGCCGCTACTCGAATAAAAGTTATATTCAAGAACTCACACATGTAATTCACATAGAACAAAACATTGCATCGGCCGGGAATCGAACCCGGGCCGCCCGCGTGGCAGGCGAGCATTCTACCACTGAACCACCGATGCTTAGGGACTGTTGTCGCGAACTATTAGAACTGCACACATCCATGAGCTACTTACAAATGCAATGAATGAATGAGTGAATGAATGAATGAATGAATGAATGAATGAATGAATGAATGAATGAATGAATGAATGAATGAATGAATGAATGAATGAATGAAT
>JARK01001452.1:0-10770 GCA_000688135.1 Ancylostoma ceylanicum | reverse complement strand
GAATGAATGAATGAATGAATGAATGAATGAATGAATGAATGAATGAATGAATGAATGAATGAATGAATGAATGAACGAATGAATGAATGAATGAACGAATGAATTAATGAATGAATGAATGAATGGGATGAATGAATGGGATGAATGAATGAATGAATGAATGAATGAATGAATGAATGAATGAATGAATGAATGAATGAATGAATGAATGAATGAATGAATGAATGAATGAACTTAGTGATTGACTGAATGAGTGGAGCGAAAACGTAGTTAGAGAGGGACACGCAGCTGACCCCGTGGATCAAAACCAGTGGGTCAAAAGCCACACTGACTATATGAGACCAGAGCCTGAATGCATCATTAGGATTACCCATGATAAGGGTATCAACGTAATAAAAATTTCCCTTGACGTTGCAATTGTCAACATTTCTACCCATACGTGACATTGTCCATATCCAGCTGTTACCCACGGATGATATTATCCATAGGACATATGCATCATCGATATTACCCAGGGTATACCTGTTGCGCCCCAAAAATTAGACAACGCGTTTAGCCTGGGTAATCTCAATGCTGCATTCAGGCCCTGAACCTTTCCAATAGAAAACATGCTCCAACTCAAATTCCTGCTCGAAAATCATAGCTTTTTATTTTTTTTACCCGAACATATGCAGTTCTTCATGGTGATTTCGTAATTTGTTTATTATTTATTCACAAGTTCCAGAAAACGAATAAGGATGAATGGTTAGTTTTGTGAATTGAAAAAAATCCTGGACATTGGACAATTTCTGGACAATGATGCATCCGGGCTTAGCTTGTAGGTAGCAGCACTGTGGTTGCGTTAGCGACTCATGTCTGGATTACTAGTTAGTGTCATTAGCCAAGGCTTGAGTGATCCTAGGTGGCTAAGCCATGATTCAGCGATAAACACAAGGTTTAACGAATCGTTTCCAGGAAGAGCTAGGTATCCACGAAATCCTAGAATGAATACTTAGAAAACAGCCACCGTGATCTTATGTCTAACACATTAAGGAAATTGCCCGCGCAATTTCCTTGGAAACTATCAGTGCATGTCTGAAAAGCTCCCAATCCAAGGCCAGATAGCATAGTTCACTCAAAGAACACTCAGTCCGAGTCGGTGCAACATCCATCCATCACAAATCGAGAACGGGGCAGACAGCGCGGTGGAAAAACGCTGACATGCGGCCCGTATCATTAATATGCATGGGCAAGACAGATTAGACAGATATATTCTTAGGAATGGATGAGGACTTCCGGTCTGATCCTGGGGTTTTTGGCCTAAAAATTGGATCCTCCGTTGCTTGGTTTACTGTTGGTTTTACACGGTTCAACCATTTGTTTTTGTCCTTTTTTGATGAGCTTTGCATGTGCAATAAATATAAACATATGCAAAAATTTATGAGAGGTGTAGTGGAAATCAATGAGCCTAGATAATTTCTTGAATCCCCAAAAATCCTCCAATGTTTCTGGATCACAGAATTCTTCTAACAAAGGTACAACGTTGAAAATGAAAGTGCTGCTTTTGTTTTGCTGTTTTTAAGCAAGTACGGTAGATCAAATTTTTTAGTTTTAGGATCAATATTATTTTTTAATATTCTGGTTCTAATGGTTGTTTTAAATCTTACTGTAGGGCAAAACTCGACAGTGCTGTAACCTGGAGGCTTCAACAGCATCATGATTAGGGCTACAAAATTTTGCGAGAACTGGTCCCCAGATGATCTCCACTGCTGAGGCTACATATTGTGCAGATAGTCCTCCTATATAAGTACTCGTATGGGTCCAGACTTTTTAATTTTCATAAAGTATTATATCCAGCGATTTCGCTGGCTTATAGCCGTCCTCCACCAGGATTACGTGATATTGGAGCGCGGACGAGAACTGGTCCCCGGGTTGTCTCTATCGTTGAGGCTATATATTGTGCAGGTAATCCTCCGATTTTTATGAGAGGTAAATGTCCAGATTTTTCTAATTTCCATAAAATACCAATTGTACCGATTTTCCTGGCTTATAGCCGTTCTCACCAGGATTACGTGTCACTGGAACGCGGACGAGAACTGGCCCCGAATTTTCTCAATCGCTGAGGCTACATATTGTGCAGGTAATCCTCCAATATAATGAGAGGTAAGTGTCCAGACTTTTCTGATTTTCATAAAACATCAATTCTACCAGTTATTATTGTCTATAGTTGTTCTACACAAGGGTTGTGCGGCACTGGGGCACGAACGAGAACTGGTCCCCAGCTTATCTCCATGGCTGAGGCTACATACTGTGCAGGTAATCCTCCCATATTGAGACTGGTAAGAGTCCAGACTTTTCTAATTTACATAAAATACTAATTCCACCAATTTTGCTGGCTCAGAACCGTCCCGTACGACGGTTGTGTGACGCTGGAGCACAAACGAGAACTGGTCCCCACTCCACAAACAGACCTATTCACGCAGATGTTACTTGCAGTGCAAAAACCTTGATTTTTACAGAGACATCAAATTCTTTGGAAGAACCAGTCACTTCCGTAAAAAGGGGAACTGAGACCGCAAAATTTTAGAGAATCTCTGCGGAATTCCGGTGGCCATGTAGCGGTTCCCCACCAGCATTCTGTGTCATTGGAACACGAACGAGAACTGGTCCCCACTGACTTCAAACCAGGCATATTCCTTCAAATACTACTCGCAGTTCAGACAGAACCCTGACTTCTGAAGAACCATCAAATTCCTTGGAAAAGAAAGTTGCTTGGGAAGAAAGGAGAGCTGAGACCACAAGATTCCAGAGAATTTCTTTAGGATTTCTTCAATTGTCAACTAAAGCGTTCTTCCAAGGCAATTGAGTTCTTGATTTTCTATCTCATCTTCTTTATTTTATGTATCTTTTTACGAAAAAAAAAGAAAAAATTCTATTTTCAGACCACTGACGAAGGCGAGACGATTTCTGTCGAAACCTAAGGTCACAATTAATTTTTCCACCATAACAATCTGGCACGGCAAAGAAAATTTTATGAATTCCTCGCGGAAAATTTCTTCATTTTGTTGTGGTATCCTTGAACCAAAGCATTGCACCCGCCTCCTACATACTGGATGCATACACATGTTTATGTTTATCATATGTGTGCATATGTCAAAGCAGACATGGGCGCTTGAGTTATGTAACGAGGGTTGAGGGGAGATGGAGGCAAATTGAGGGTTTCAAACCAGATGTATGGGACGTAGTTGAAACATCACTTCCGTTGCGAGCTCGGCATTCTCTCTCGACAAAACCATGTTCCAGCGTTCATATTGGTAAACCAGGAAAGGCCAGGAATCGAGGAATCTCCGGAAAACGTTATTCCAGAGCCTTTGCTCATCCACAGTGTACGAGCTTTCTAAAGGGATCTGGTGCACTGAACTTGTAAGGAAAAGAACATGAATATCAGTGACAGGACGATAAATGGTGGCGAAATATTGGATCGATGTACAGCCGGGTAGCTTAGGGAGCACGTCTGCGAATTTGTCTGCAATCACGGCTGCAGCATGGTACCGGTCCCTGATCAGATTCCTTCCATTTTGCTAATTCCTACTGTTACTAAGTGAAATATCCCATTAGAACTATCACGACGTCAAAGCCGGCCAACGCGGTGCGGCAGCCGTAATCGCACACAAATCACATGCGCGCTCCCTAAGCAATCCGACTATAGGATGGCTTATTATGAATATTTATCGGTAACATGTTAAACGAACGGCACAAACGAGAACTAAGGGTTCCGACAATAGGTGAACAATTAAATTAAGTTAACATGTGATCTAAGGAGGGGATGGTGCACATGGCAATGAAGAGCAGTGGCCGATCAACACTGCAAGCCGAGTTGAGAGAGTGTGCAGGGGCCACCCAACACTGCAGGTGAAGTCGAGGCTCCCGATGCCAACTTAGTAGGTCCGTCAACCTTGCCAGGTCCAACATTTGCTTTACTGGGGAGGAGTACGGTGGAGATTCTTGAGTGCCAAAACTTAGATAACAAGAATGAAGACACAAAACATCTGAAAGCATACAATCTACATACTAGATACCGAGAGTGCAGAGAGATGAACAGATAAAACCTCCCATAGATAGTCGGCTATCAGAGTTATACATGGGTAACATGTATGTAGGTAGCACTTTAGAATAATCCTCTCAAATGCAGATGGGTTCTGACCTTGTTGTGGAAAGATCGGGTAGATTTGGAACAAATGACTTCACGTGGGAGGCCATTCCATAGTGGAACTATCCTTTGGGTAAACGGGTTGCTATATTTACTGGAGAATGACTTCTTCCTTAAGATTCTAAAATTGTGCCCACGTGTTATACCTACTGTATTTGATCTCTTGAAGAGTTGCTCAAAATCCAATTCGATTTCTCTCCATACAGACTTAAAAACAAAGTCATTGTCCATCAGCTTCCTCCTGAATTCCAAAGAGTCAACACCAGACACTTCAATCTCTTCTTATAAGGCATGTGAAAAATACCGGCTCGGGCAAAAATTATTCCAGTGAACTTCGCTTGCACACTTTTAACTCGTTCTATTGAGGTACTAGTACTCGGAGACCAAATCATGGAGCAGTATTCGAGAAGAGGGCGAACCATTGTACAGAAAAGCCGGAAAAGTACTTGAACTTCCCTATTTATTATAGAAATGCCCTTAAGATGAAGTTTGCTCTAGAGGTAGCAAGAATCACAATCTTGGCTATGTATTCGTCAAAGGAAATAGTGTTGGAGTATAAAATACCCAGATCCCAAACTCTATCATTCAAGTTGATGCTGTACCCTTCTAGAGAAAACTGAACCGTATGTGTGGGTTGCTTGCCCAAGCATAACACTTATAGGAAGCAGCAGACACGAACCAGACTGGAGTGTAGACTCCGCCCTGGACAAGATTATAAGCATTCATGGTGGATCAAAAAAAAATAGTAAAAACTAGCCAAGAAACACATTTTCTTCCCCAGGATGAGGCTTTTCCGGTGAGGAGAACCAACGAGGCAAACGTGAGAATCCAGGCAGGCGAAATGTGTTTCTAATGAAATGAACATTCGAAGGCGTTGATGTGACCATTAAATCCTGACTCCATGCAGAAGAAATGTGCTTTTCCACGTGTGTGGTCCATATCTCATCCACATGAATGATGAGATTGAGGTTTACCAGTGTTAAAGCTGGGAAATATCACTAAAAATTTCTCGACATCCTGATTCTGTACATTTTTTTCGTTTCCTCAGTAATGAACTATCAGATTTCCTTAATGTAGGTGGATTATGTTACAGAACACGGGAAACATAATAGGGGTTTGTCTGGACAATTTTTTCCAGCAGAAACAATCTTTATATCCATTTCATCGTATATGGGGCAACAGATCCAGAAGTATCCGTCTTCTCTTCCAACCGACAATCCCAGAAACATGACGGCTGCTTATGGAACGTTACAAATCGCCCTAAATGTGAAAGCCGACGTCAAAAAGAGTGACAGATTCACGGCGATTATCTCCGTCAGCAGACTGAGGATAAGCTCGGCTTGAGATGTATTCGTCAGAGGAGATTAATGTTTCCTGGAGGGATTCAGGAAGATGTGTGATTGATACATCTGTAAGAAGAGAAGCATGCTGTGCGAGCCGGCCTCTGCTTGCAGCTGTTGGGACCAGAACTTTTTTCCAGAAAATGTGCCGGCCTATGTACGGTCGCATACCCAGGCTTAGCAAGACTACTGCGTAAGAGCCGAACTTCGAAAATCCAGAAAACCATAAAATATGGAATTTTCAGAGGGACAAAACATACGGAAAATAAAAAATAATAAAAAAAACAATTATCGAACAAACACCCGCAAAAAAGTAGCCCGAATGGCTCAGTGGTTAGAGCGGCGGATCGCAATCCGTCCCTATCGCTGGTTCCACTCCGTTGGAGATCTAAAACTAAGCGCAGTTTCTGCTCTGCAGTAGCTGCGATGCAGTGTTCGCGGTTCACTGCACGACGTCCCCCTTGATCTCCTTCGGGTAGTCCAGGAAGGCTTCCGGCAACGTTTTGTACAAATTTCTGAAATAGACGAAGGAGCTGGTCCGTGGTTGAATCGCGCGAACTGCTAAGAAATGTAGGCGTAGCTCAGAGGATAGAGCGGTTGCTCGTCGTTATGGCATCTACGGGAGTTGTAGCCGGAAAATGTTGGAATTCTCTTTGCTTGACATTAGTGGGGAGGGTGGGGTAAATAGTTAACGGATTTATTAAAATATTTGGTGACAGCAGCACAGAATCAAAGGTGGTTGGATACAGGCATGTGAAGAGCATTGCCCTGAGCCTCACGGTGCATTCCTTTTCGAAATCATTCACTCTCAGTGAGGCTGTGTGAGGATTCCGCAAATCCCACGACCACCGCGAACTCCACGAAAATTTTCAGATTCTACGTCTGCGACTGTACGTATATTTGTGCACCCACCGGGAATATGGAGGTGTACGTTGGCTATACCACGTGGATCTTCATCAAACTCTCTGACAATCACCGCAGAGCTGTCCACAACCACAATTCCTGCCACTGCTTCACTTGGGTTAGAGATTAATTTAAGACCCCTCAGTCGCAGCGCTAGCCCTCGCGCAGTTCAGACGCAGGCGAAGCGTACGCGTTTGTGGCGTCAGTAAATTCATGTCACGTTAATGACTAGTTCGTAGTTCTTTCGTGAAAACTACTTCGCAATTGGATGCATGTGTCTGACGTAGCACTGACGCATGCATATATGCGTGTGAATGAGTAAAAATAGAAATGTAAATATGTACATTAGGAAAGGCAATGCGTTAGAAATGAGCTTGACACAAACTTCGACCTCAATTGCTGACAAAATGCTCGTAAAAATCCTGTATCCTCCTTCGGTTGCTTTGGCAGCGGACATTTTTGAGTGAGCGATACTTATCAGTTAGGCAATGGAATCCGGTAATGTAAAGAATTTGGTAATATCTGGCAATATAAAGAATCCGAACACAAATTCAAAAATCGTCACAATTTTCGCGCCCTCGCCGGCGCGCGATTTTAACATTGGGGCGCGCAATCACGCGGCAGCGCCTGTTGTCTTTTGTTTCCATCCCTATCTTTTGGGATGTTCTTGTTCGCTGTTTTTTGTTGTTTTTGACGTTGATGTTAGATAAACAGGGTCTGTAGTTATTGTTTAGATGTATCCCTTTGTTTCAGGTGGATATCATTACTACTTTCCCTATCTTCCTACACTCTTCCTTCCTTTTTTCTCATCGCTACTGCATATTTAAGTAGATGCAATTTGCTGTGTTTTGTTAGAGATGTACGGCCATTTGGTGTTTCTTCGTTAAACAGAAACTTAATGACAGTCCGGGAGACATCTGCTACGACCGTGCCTTGTCCATGTAAATAATGTATACATATTGTCCTAATAAGGCCCACATCCAAGAAAGAGCTACCTGAGATTAACTTCCTTAAGGATAACAACAAATTGCTTCAAGTAGCGCTAATCTCAGCAGTCTTTTTTTTAACATGCCTTCGTCACTGAAACATTAAAGATGTTGCATGGAGATGTCTCCTGCATTAAGCGCAACCGGCTGATTTTCGCTCGTTTCCCACGTAAATCCACCAGCAGGCTATGAAAATCCCTTAGATAGCCTTAGTGAACGCAAATACCTCCATATATGTACATACATATGAGTAGGGTGGTGTTATCACCAACGACTAAAAAGCAGACAATAAGTTAATCAACCAAGATTGATGAATGGATTAATCTACAGAAGCTGACGAGGTGAAAGCATGACAATCTTAAGCTTCTACGTTTTTACACTAACCGGTTTCGGGGCTCGAACTAGACCGGAAGTGCAGCTTCCTTGGTGCCCCCGGGTCAACGACCCTTTCATCAGTAGTTCCCAAGGAAGCTTCAAAAGATCTTAGTTACTGTTACTAACGATATATGGATGAGACAGCAAGTGCGATATGACGAACACATGTGCGGAGTAAGTGAGACAGCCAGATGCTCTCTTAAATATGACCTGTGCCTGTGACCTGGCTATTTGAAAAAGAGCGCCAGTGCCGTGTTATGGTTGCACATCTCTCAAGCGCATCCTTATGTCATGAATGAGGGGAAGATGTACTGCATCTTTTAGTCCATATTTACCTAAGAGAAAAGGTCTATTTCTGAGTGCACAGCACAAAGTTTTGATTACGTTCAAAGGCTTCCATTCGTTGGATATGCTATATTTTGCATAGATATACGTACAAAGGTTCGAGTCATTGACGTCACAGCTGCTCTGATTGGACGAATTTCTGCACGCGCCCGTGCATATATAGAACACTCAGATCCCACGCATTGGAGCAGCTGCAACGCTAAGAGCATATAAGAGCATATATAACAAAAATGAATTGCAAGCCATCGACGGATTCGTAGGCGGTGGTGGTGGTGAGAGCGTTAGCGACATTAACGCATCTGGAAAAACGCCTATTATGCGTCCACTGCTTCTGATGCTTCAAATGAAACTCGTCCGAGCATCCGCGGAGCGCTGCAAAAGACCGCGACAATTGTTCTTTTTCTGGTAAAATTGAGGATTAGTGACATTATATGGCTGCAAAACCCTGGAAATAGGGTTGCCGGGATCACTTGGGCCACGCGTCCTTTCCCCAGAACATTGAAGAAAGCACGTCTATGATCATGTTCTACTAATGAATAAAAGGGAATTTATGATAAAATGAACAAAGAAAAGTGGAAAAAGGAACAAAATTCAAAGGAAATGTTCCGTTTCGTTCTTTCCTTTAGATGAAGGAAAGGAAATTAAGAAACAACCTTCTCCGAGATAAAAATTGATACCAATAAGAACTATTTTGGTACAATATGTAAGCATATTGGGTTGGTGCATAATTATCCGTTTTTCTTATACTATGCTACATTTTTTCCGAAAAAGCTCGGCAAATTTCCAAACTTTTCAGGAGATGATGTGGCAACAGAGTTCATTACGTGTCCATACTCCAATTTCCAAGATTTATTTATTTAATACACTGCTGGTGTGCAGCAAGGATGAGTGTATAACCCCCATCTGCTCATCCGTCTAGCCCTTATCCGGACCTTTATCCTGGGCTTTAGCAACCTAAAATGGACCGGATAAAGTAAAAATTGTTCCCGAGATGAATTTTTTCCTCCAGGAGACAGTCCGTCTACAGGAAACGAACTGGCTCACACATCCCAAAGTCTTTTCGTAAGGTTTTATCAGTGTTCCAGATTTTTGCAGGAAAATATGAAAGAATAGGGCTATTATTTATACTATTATATTATTCATATTGTTGTCATATTATTGAACGGGGTAATCTCCGATAGTAAGCTCTACTTTTCACTAAGAGGCACGTAAACTTTACTTACAATTTTAACCTGTGGAGTGGGGGTAAACGTTTTGATGAATTCCAAAAAGGGGGTAAACCATGGGTGTAAACGTGGTTACTAAGGGTAAACTCAACAATGAATTCCACACCAACACTTGAACCTCAACCTGGTCAGAAAGAGAAAATTCTTGTCGAGATTTGATGGATTCTCATGGTGGGTGATGTCCTGGACGAGAAGCCCTCAGTCGTTGTGCGATATCCAGTATCCGTTAGATGGCAATTTTAGCTTAATTTTTCCGGAAAGTTTCACAAAGACTGCAGATGGCGACACAATAACCACCGAAGTCAACAAAAATGGGACATCACGCCAGAAGACTTTTGTGGAATTCTTCAGAAAAGGAATGGAAAATTTATTGAGTCAGCTGCCAGATGAGAACTAACTGGAACCAGTCCGAAGCGAAGCCACGCCCTCTGGATTGCAGAAGGGAAAGGATATTTGGAAGGATATTCTTTAAAAAATCCATCCTGCAGCTCATAGCAGGCTATTCTGAAATGAGGTAATGTCAGCTGACAGTAAACAAAACGAAACAGCTGATCTCCAGAGAAAGCAAGCGCTAGTAACAACACTGTCTTACGCAGTTATAATCAGCTGATCGGACTGGAAAATCATTGGACGGAAGCGATTCCCTTTCAAACACGAAAAAAACAAGAAGAAAATGAACGGAACGCTTGCATTTGCAGATACGGTAGCTCTGCATTGTTATTCAAGGATACTGCGAGAAAGATCTCTTCCACTGAAAAATGCAACGAAAATTGCATGTAAACGATGATTGTCCTTTAGGAGCAACGAAATAAGGAAGTAGGGCTCGCGAATGCTTTGCATTGGAAATGAAACTGTCAGAGAAAAACGAGGAAGAAACGAAAAAACACCAAAGCGAAGAAAAATTACCATTCGTTCCACTGACGCAATGAAGCGATGACGTTTTCCGGAATAGTTGGAATGGTAAGTGAATAGCGTGCAAACGTGTATTTCATCTGAAAATGAATTGATAACTGAAATCAACGCCAAAGCAATTCATTGAAATTACAACGAATTGGACAACGATTGCCAAGGGAAAAGAAGAAGTCTTTAGGACAGAGAATAGGAATGTGGAGGAGGTCCTGACCACTAAAATTCTGCAATTTTAAAGTGTCCTAGCGAGTTTTTCGTTGTTTCGCATGAAATCAGCTGATAACACTGGCAAGTGGGGGTATAGCTCAGGGATATAGCGCTCGCTTTGCATGCGAGAAGTCTGGGGTTCGAATCCCCATACCTCCAGTAACTTTTGCACCGGTCAGACGCACTTGCCTTCTGGGGTCACGAGGGAGCTGAGGACGTGGGAATGTGGAGGGGGTCCTGGTCACTAAAATTCTGCAATTTTAAAGTGTTCTCGTGAGTTTTTCGCTGTT
>JARK01001451.1:606776-622532 GCA_000688135.1 Ancylostoma ceylanicum | reverse complement strand
CCCCCCCCCCCCACCTCTCTACATAGGTGAGTCATGAAACGACTAAATTAGAATGCGCGCTTTCAGAGCGTGAAACCATCTCTTACTGTTTCCAATCTTGTTCTCATTGTTGCTCACATGATTCCCTTATTACCGCTTATCATCGTATAATTAAGCTTCGTAGACAGCACGTTCTACGCTCGAGACCTGTAATTTCCCCACATAAGAGCCAGTTTAATCTCACAACCACATCTTTCCTTGCATATCCTTACTCTGTCGACTAGATTCTCCATGAATAATTTGTCGGAACAAATCCACAAACTAGGCATTTGACTTATATATGTCATATCTATGGATCCGTGGGTGGTAGTACAGCCTTTTTTAGGAGATGAAGGGAAAATGAAAAACGGTGATTTTGGTAGAAAAGCTACTAGCCATAATTTTCTTACTAAAACTCGCTGTAATAATTCTGAATCAGCAGCTCCAGAACATGACCAAACATGAATTTCTGTCCCATTTTAAGAAGTATCTGGAAAAAAATCAGCGGCTTTATGGTGAAATCCAGAGGATGTTCGGATAAATAGCGCCTTTCTCCGATTTTTTGGAAAACTCTGAAATCTGTGTAAACCGCACGCTTCTCAAGCCAAGGATCCAGGGTAAATTTCGGATCAACCACAGCATATCTGGTGTATCCCACCTAAATTCCTTGGGCGTTCCATACAATTTCCCAAGGAACGATCTCACGAATTCAATTGGGCTGAACCTCACCACGCTAATCATTCCCCGAGCAACTATGGAATTCTCACTTCCACAACTGCAACATTTTATTTTGAGGAGCTGTCCATCCATCACAGTTTTCCCACCATTTCCAATGCTACACGCAAGAAATCCCGGATATTCGCATCATAAGCAACTCTCCGCAAATGATCCAGAGCGCAAGACAATATTCTCCTCATCCAGCACAAATTATATTATAAACCTTCCATGATCCACGTAATGAATAATCTGAAATTGACACATCTATAAACACTTTATGGCATAAACTAAACTCTAATAAACAATCGAAGTATTCTGAATACGCTTCGTGTAAACGCCCGCCAGGATCGGCTATATACACAATGTACAGAGCAAAGGAGACATACAGAAAGGAACGCAACAAAAAGATCACAGAGAACACCCATCCAGAACAACTAACTGGTATCCAACGAAGTAAAATATATCTAGAACTCTGCTAAAACAAAAAAGTACCACATTAATAATGACTCAAAGGGAAGACATCCACGGATACCATCGTGCACAGACTACGGAAGAAAAGTGACGGTGAAATTCAACTAGGAAAGCACATATAGGAACTTTGTTTACCCACATCTTTACATTACAATTTGAGATAAATAAGAGAAGTGTTCCACAAACGACACCTGATCACTGGAAAACTTTACACGACTCTCACTGACACACTTATCTCCTGTTCAGGATGAGGCTGATTCGGTTTTGAGGCGACGCCGAGGGCCGTTTGCACGGATGGCAAGGGCATGATCTTCTATTCCAGCCAGATAGTCCGAGTCCAGGATTTCGTCACAGGTAGGGCGCTTATCTGGGTCCATGCAGGTCAACCATCGAATGAAATCTCTCTAGAACAACCAGCATTTATCAGAATAGCACTAATGCAGGCCAATATAACAGTATGCTAACCTCAGCTGGCATTCCTGCAAGGACATCCGGGACACGGTCATGCTGTAGGCTACTCAGGGTAAGGCTTCGCTCCATGAGCGTTTGGAAAGGTATCACCAATTCACAGAATATGAGACCAAGAGAGAACACATCCACTTTGAAAGTGTATGGTTTGTTTGCCAGCTGCAACAGCTTTCATGCGTACATGGTTATAAAAAAATCAGGCATATAAATCCATAAAATATCAATCCACGTTATCGAACCTGCTCTGGACTCATGTATCCTCTCGTCCCCACATTATCGGTATGGACAGCAAATCGCGTGGCGTTCTTCTCGATAGGTTGATCCTCCGCTGGCACACATCTCGTAACCAAACCCAAGTCACCTACTTTCAATGCCTGATCGGATGCGAAGAATATGTTTTGCGGCTAAACAAACACTATTCCAAAATCTGGATCGAGAATCAAGTGAAAAATCAAGAATTAAAAGCACCCACCTTCATGTCGCGATGAATTAGTCCCTGCTGATGGATATAGCTGACCGCGCTACACATCTGTGTCATCCATACTTTCATCTTATCCAGAGGGCGGTCTTCCCAAGACCTATGTTCCGATAACCAGGCATGCAACGTCTGTTCTTGGCACAACTGCAACCAAATAGGTCAGAAATTCCTTTTTCGATAGTTCGTTCCACCAGAAATGATAGTCGGAAAGACAGCAGAGAGAAAGAGAACGCGGGAAGTGTGCAGCGACAGGAGAGAAATTAGAGAAAAAACAGCTTATCCGCACGACTACTAAACTATGGTCGCGGTTGGAACAGGCTATATCTTTCTGAAACTCCACGTACCTGCATTTGAATGTATATGTACACAAAATTATTAGTATTCACGCTTGGCATCAAATCCTCGTCTGTTGAGGTAACCAGCACCATCTGAAATCCACAGCTTGACGAGGATGAATGAAAAAAAAAAACGTGCTATTGAAACCACATTATGACATAAGAAAGGTCACAAACCTTCTTTCCCAACTGTGATATCTCAGTCTCCACCTTCATGTTAGCCTTAGATGCATCTCCGGAACTTAAGGCCCCAAAAATAACACTTTCGGATTCTTCGCGCACAAGCTTCGAGGGAGCTACAATAAGAAAACGTCAGTAAAGTCAAGCATTTACCAGTAATCAACAGATAATAGCAAAGCCTACCAGTAGTCACAGGATCATCACTATCAGAAGACTCGTCAGGATCTGCTATACCTTCATCGTCATCGTCAAGCCATGATCCATCATCACTACACTCATGCATCGCCGGAGCCACCACGCTTAAATTCTCATTGTGGAGTTGAAAAGAAAATTTTTTAAAGAAATAAGTGCATGTACATATTACAGGTGATAGAGGCGAAAAAGCCAAACCTTCATGTCTAAACTCTTTTCACTCCTGTCAGACTCTAACTTCATCAAGAATTTGCGTTTTGCTTTAAATAGATACTCACTCCATAGAAGGTTCAGAGCTAACTTCCGAAACCGGAACTGGAACAGCTGACGAAGACTCGGAGCTTTCACTTGTCATTTCATCCAGCAAATCAGTAATTGATGAACGGGACTGCATACCACGCAACATAAGGTTATCCTGCTCCTCCTGGAAGAAATATGAATAAATGAGCATTTCTTTCAGAGGCAAACCATTAATTCACGCCCAGTAATAAAATCGAAGCACTAATTTTTAGAAAAATTACTTCAAAACACTTCTTATTCGTCTTCCTTCAAAATTTAGAAAAAAAGGTAGAGAAAACTCGCACCTGCCAGCCATCAGGAGGTCTCTCGATCCAGGTGTGATAATATCGGATGATACCAGGATGATCCAGCTTCGCCATAGCTCGCACCTCACGTAAAACTCGTTGGATTGCACGCTCGCTAAAATTGAGGAATGGAGATTTGTCTGATTAAGGGGACCTCAGGAAAAGTACAGATTTTGGAAACATGATAAGGAGTCTTCACCGCGATGTACAAAGAGAATAAAGAATGAAAATAATTTTTAAAAATACCAGATTTGAAAGGCTAATTGAATTATAAGGCTATTTCCTGGAGACTGTCTCAAAAGCGATGAAACTTTAGTACTGATACGTAAATTCACAACCCGTACACCGAACGGCAAACAATCAATTTGTGCCCTATCACCTCGTTAAGCGTAATCATCTTTAACTAACCCGGAAAGCATGCTATACTTCAAATTGATATTTTAGAGTCTAAAAAGCATAAGATCAGAAGCTCGGATAAATTCTAGAAAAAAAAAACCAAAAAGTAATGTTTTAGTAAACAAATTAGTGAGTTCAAGAGGAAGATGCTTCAAGCACTCCACTTACCTGTTCGACACAGCTATACGCTTAACAGCATAAGGACATTCATCAAGCCGATTTATCGCCTCGAACACTACGCCAAAACCGCCATGTCCCAACAACTTCACTGGTTCAAAGTCTTGGATAAACCTGGAAATTGAAAACTCTACCACTGAAAATCATGTGAAAAACAGGACAATTCTCCATTTGAAGAACCAACTTGCTGTGGAATGTGTCCCCAACACTTTCGTGGCTGGAAGTTGTTCTACGTTGCCGTGCAATTTGTTCGGTAGGTGTAGGGGTGGACGATGATGGTCCCGAGTCTACAGATGGTCCGACAGATGTCGATCGTGTTTCTGCCCTCTTTGTCTAAATACCACAGCTCTACTATACAAACGCCGAGAGTCTCGAAAAGATTTCTCGCAAGACGTGGAGTATAGCACGCAACATCGTCGTCGCTCAGCGACCTTGATTATGATACCTATCGATTTTGGGGTCAGAGTCGCTGCAGTACGATCCACCGATAATCGATAGGTATCGAAATCAATGTCGTCCAAGCGATGACCAGCGTAAACGTTATGTAGTCCTTACCTTAGCTAGTGGCACATTCTCGCTCGAATCAGATGATGGCAGAAGAGCTGACGCAAAGGCGTCTCGTTTTCTACGACGCGTCAACAGCGCATGCATCACAACGGATGCCGACCCAAGAAGACCCACCATTGCCAAAGCGATTATTCGCCTGAAGCACAGACTCTATGTGCTGATTTCCACATCCAGCACATCTGTGCTTACTCACCACCATCCGGAAACCATATGATCCACTCGCAACGTCCTACTAAAACGCTCAACAATGTTAGCATGGCACTGGCTGGGATCCAGAAGACCGAAGAGCGCATCACGTTTCCTGAGCTTTCCAGAAGGACGCATTATGAACCATCCTTGATCACCTTGAAATGTAATTACTATTCAGAAAACAGCACTCACTCAAATGAACAGTGTGAAAAATATGGTAAATGAGATTAGCAGCTGATTAGCTCCTGTCAAGTTCATTGGTATGTGAAACGCGCAGCGGCGCGGACAGTGCGATCGATATTGTCAGCTGGGTACGGTACAGCGCTTTTTTCGACACGCACCGCAGCTGCCCGCGGTGGCCACAGTCGCATCCGCGTAACTCACCAATGTCATCCACATTTCAGACTATTTCAAGTTAAAATCTTAGATACAGCTTATTCCTCGAAATTCAATGATAACCACCCCCGCTTATTAGATCCAACGAAAAAGTCAATTACAGGCTGAATCAACCTAGCGAATGGAAGTACCGAACTGAATAACCAAGAAAACTAATTGCGTTATACTAAAACAACTCACCACCTCCTGGACCACTGAACGCAGCGCTCTTGATGTCTTTCTCGCCAATCAGTGCTGTCCCTTCGCTACTAGGACACGAAATAGATGGATACGATGTCCTACCTAAAAAACCACGATTCAAACCAAATCTTAACTACGAAGTAGCAATGAATTACCATCATTTGCAGCCACAACTTGTAGCTCATGGGATTTCTGACCGGACACCAGCCTCTCGTTGTTCTTAGCTTGCTTAGCCGTGAAAGAACGTTTGTACGACGACGATAGAAGTTCATCTGTAGTGTGCAGTTAACTTTTAGTATCAGGATATAGGAGTAGAATATAGCGTATATAAAAGTAACGTACCAACAGTTCCTTTCTCGATGAAATAGGATGAGCCTGATGGACGAGTTAGCTGGTTGCTCACCGACTGCGGCTCAGCAAGATCCATGGTTTTGGCTATTCTTTTCATTTCATTCTTCACATTTGTAGAATGCATGATGAATGGCTCATTGTTTACAGTCCCTAAACGGAGAATTTGCACAGTTACCTAGACGCCAAAAACCAAAACAAGCATAAATACCCAGGTAAAACAGTGACTCTGACGCTCGAACAGTATTTGAGGACACCTCATTAGCAACAGATAGAGTATGGATGTTGTCCGTGTCAAAAAGCGAAACCTGTAAAACTTACTATATAGAAAAGATTAACACATCATGTCCCGGAAATAGGGGTCACTTGACGCGTCGACTCCGAATGCATAGCAGATACTCAGCGCGTCAGTTTTGAATTTTGAAATAGCGGGAATTTTGTGCAGTGGATAGCGGTGGAATGCAGGTGAAGCAGAATTTAAATGTGACAAGGTGGATATGTATTTGGAAATGATTTCTGGATATGGCCAAAAGGATTCTGGACGCTATTCATGTATTGGACTTATGCGGCGGTTGCGGATTTAGGCCAGGTCCAAAGAACTTTCTTCCAAAGAAGAAATAATGGATAACCTGAAGATGAAACATTACAGTTCCCTTAATTCTCATCAATGGAATAATTTACATTTTCAGGTTTAAGGAACGCCTCAAAAGGAGATTGAACTATGGCTACACTAAAAACGCGCATTATCGATCGATATCACCACATCAACATCGATCGTGCCACCACGCTTATATTTGCAAATACACTTAAACCGCTAATCAAATAAATGAATTACGCCGACCTCGCTTAGTTCTCCGCCTTCCAGTCTCCATGTCCTTGCTATATGACTGTCCAGCTGACGCGACCATAGTTCGTTTCCACAGGTATCGTAAGCAGTCACAACGCCATCCGGAGGTTGCACAAGGTACCGGATTCTGTATAGCAAGTATCCGTCAAGGCAGGATGAAATATATCGGATACAGGCCTAAATGAACCGCCTTACCTGTGCCCTCTAGCGTACAAACGAGGTTTGCTCTTCTTGACCAACGTTGCATCATATTCAGAAACGGACAAATTCCACCTGGAAAGAATACCAGGAAAATAGAAAGGATAAAGTGTTCCTAGAAAGCGGAATGTATGAACAGTTACAAGAAGAGACTGTAATAAATGTGATGAGACACCCCGTCCATAAATTACATAAATCCAATGGAAAGGACAGAACTCTGTAACACACCTTTCGGCCCCTGTCAGTGCATCTACAGCTCGAACTTTGCTGGTGCTTCGACGAAAAACAAGCGTGGATGTAACGGAATCAGAAGCTACAGAATCACAATGTGAAGATGAGCAGTGATATCGCACCTTAAAACCACTTATCCTTTTCAGTAAACTGTTCAAAACGAGGAAAAAAAAAAGAATTTGTGACGAACCTCTCCAGTGAGCGGATCCACTCCAGTGGTGGATATCGTTCGGCCTCCAGCAACAGCATCGTGGCCAACACGTACCGATGCCTTAATTATTCACTATTTTCAACAAAAATATGTGTACAATCAACAAAACGCAAACAACAAAGAGAAAATGGGGCGGCGCCTCAATTGTGCGATTGGTTGATTCGAACAGCTGCGTCAGCTCTTTAGTATGAATTTGCCCTCCTTGACATTTTGTTCCCACATAGTCTAAAACCGTTAAAACGAGGAGCGAGCCTAGAATGCTCCAATCGTATAAGAGCGACACCACCCCTTTACTACAACACAATCATTTCGAGAGGAATAGACATACTTATCAATTCAAAAGTCCCAGAGAGTGCAAAAAACTTCTATAGTGAGTTTCACCAGGGACAATAGTATTGGAGAGACCAGAGAAAAAAAAACGAATTTGTGTTATTGCGACCCGAAGAAGTCACCATAATCCAAAAACATTAGCGCAATAGTGGTAACACGTGTCATTACGACGCATCGTAAAGACAATTCTGAAATGTCCTGCGTTTAGCGCGGGAGAGGCCCAGTTGCGGATTTATACACAAATACTCAACTACTGCATCATGCGGGATCCACCGTAGTACATTTCTCTAACCCAAAAAAAAAGAAAAGAAAAACGTCAGAAAGTAAAAAAGGTAGAAAAGCACAAGAATCTCCTAGTACCTGAAGTAGAACGTCCGTGCTGAGTGGTATTGGTTCCAGAAGGTGCTCTTCTCGGGAATACATATATAAATTACCATCTAGTGCAGGAACAATGGTGAACACACGTCCATCAACTTGCATGGGCTGAAATCCCGCTGGGTATAATAGAAACTTTCCAAACACCCGAACATAATGAACAAGGACGTGAAGCGAACCTGCATTTTACCCAAGGTACCACAAAGTAGTGCCTCAGCATCGAGGTCCGCCACCCAAACAACGTTACCCTCGTTGGAGGCGTCCAGGGCATGCAACCTGCCGTCCATTGTGGATATCTGAGCGGGAATTTCATTAGGGTCACAAATGAAAGCATAAGAATTGAGAAAGAATTAAAAAAGAAAAGCAGAAATAACGAATTTAGAAAACAGCGAATGAACTTACGAATAAATAATTGGCACTTTCAAGTTCAGGATCTCTACAACATTGACTAGTATCATAAACTGAACCTTCAGGAATCACCGGTACCTAAACAACATCTAAGTATCGGAGAACTCATAGAAACATCAAGAAAATCACACAAAAACTGGACGCCTTCGACAAGTGTTTGAAGCCTACGTGAATGAGGATGTGGTTTATCGTGATAGGAGACGGGGCGAAGTCATTCTTCTGCTACTGTTCGAACTCCCTTCTCAGGTCTTCAGTGCAACTTGTCAGCTGTTCACGTCCTATTTTACTATGTGTTCTCAAGTTTGAATGTGAACGGCGGACCAGTTCACACTAAAAAGCGGGAGGAGGCGTTCGAGCGCACCAATCGTACACCAGCGACACTGCCCCGTTTTCCTTCACAAGGAAATACACCCTCAGGAAGTCACTAAACCTTCCACCTATGATTCAGTCTAACAAACCGACTTCACAAGGCAATGAACATAAACTAGCTACAATATCAGAGGCGGTATTGATAGAAACTCGGAGTTTTGCGCTATTTCGATGTTTTGCGTTACGCAGAACTCATACTCAATGATGAAACTGCGCGAGACACAAAAGAATACCAAGAAATGGATGTGTTGTTTTCCACGAAATTGAAAGTGCAAGTGTGTTTGCGGGTTCCGCCATCAAATGGGAGTCACACCTGGTTAAAGTGGCCAAGCATGAGTAAGCTGGAGTGTCGTCGAGTCTTTACCAATATCAATAGGGTTTAGCCATCGGCTACCTCTACATATAAATAGGTGGGGATTTCTTTTTCTTATTCTACCCAGACTTTTGATTTAGCAGTAACCGATTATACAAGACTTGAGTTGTTTCCAAGATGAAGAATTCTGTGAGTGCTACTTCTGGCTGGGGTCCCAGAAGTTTTTAAAACGAGGGTTACCCAGGAGAAAAAAAAACCATAAAATACCCAACACATGGACAACTAAATCATTAATGTGATGTAAAGTTTTTATTTTGTAAAAAGTATAAAAACTTAGAAGACGTATTGCATATTTGCCCGTTTCGTCCCCTGTCCATATACGGGTAAATAGGCTCAAAGGGTAAGCACACCCCGTAAGAATTCCCGCTAAGACGCTACTTTTCATTAAGAGTGACGCAATGAGAACTTTTAACCGCAGCATCCGTTCTTGTGTTTAACTTTGTCTAAGTACTGCGATATTTATATCCAGTAAAACAAATCCTACCAATGAGCTGGGAACACAAAAATGGTGGAAAAAATAGAACGGAAGAAAAAAATAGAAAAAAAAATGAATAAGAAGACGTACCGAGTCTAGCTGCTGCTGTGCTTCGATCTGTTCCTCCGTGATGACGCCATCCTCGAGGCCCACGACAACATTTCGAATCAGGAAAGCACCTAGCACTACGAGAGACCCGCCTAGAAACAGCACGGACCGAGGCATCGGCCATGCCACTGACTACTGTACAACCTTGAACAGTTACTTTTTACTGGTTGTATGGACAAGTCGTCACGAAAAACCGTGAAGATTGATGAGAATTAAAGTAGGTCTTCCAAATGGAACGAAGTCAAAACGAATGACATCACCAAGTTCGTCTGAGACACGGAGGATATGTTGAATTCGAGAAAACTCGGATACAAGAATGGAGAACGGACAACTGACACAACACGCTTCATAGTATTTTAGTTACAGTGATTCTGGAGCGCAAATTAGTGTTGGTTGCAGTATTCGAGAGCATCCGAAAGACACCTGAATTTCCACTCATTTTCAAGGTAGAAGACTTTACCTTCATGAAGCTGTGGCGTAAGGAATCTAAATCCATGTTGAATGAATAAACTGAGTTGAGAAGTAATGATCCCACCAGGACTGGGATTCACGAAACATTAACCACACAAACCAACGCTGGTTAGGGTCATTGATTAGCGTATAGACTGCACAATGCTAGGAGACCCAGGATGCAAAAGTTGGTTTGTTAGCCTGGTTTTGATTGGTTATTCATTCACGAATCTTAGCCCAGTAATGATGAAAAAGATTTTTTCAAGGGCATTCTATACTATAGAATAAAATAAACAGTCGAACGGAAAAAGCGGCGAATCGCGGTATTTTTACAGATCTAGGATGAGCAGCGCTGCTGCGCGCCATTACCCCTCTATAATATCGATCGAAAGAGACCGCGTTTCGCAGACATCTCAGAAGGTGATCTACCACCGGACGACTGTAGTCTTTCAGCATATTCAAAGCACTATAAAATAAGCGAAACAGAAAAACGACAGGAAGAGCGCTTTGGAGAATCTTGTTACTAGAATCCTCATCGAATTACCAAAAATTACAAAGAATAAACGAATATAAATCTCCCTAGAATGGTTAGTTACGTTTCGACATTCACCACCCACCCGATCCATAATCTAGCTGACGTATTCTAGTCTGAATACACAAAATGAAAGCAAAAATATAACTAAAAGAGTACATCTAAAGGAATAGCGCCCACTAGATGATGAAACTCCATCGCACTAGAAATGGATTAATAAAGAAGAACCTTCAAAAAACTACACGGCTTCAGGAACCAGTGTTGAAATGAAACGCGACCTTGGCTGGGCAAAACAAGGAAGCGAAAATTGATCAGCACGTCGTCACATGCTCCAAACAAAACGAGGGTTTTGCTAATAAATCAAAATGCAAGCGATTCTGCAACAGAAAGAGCAGTCTTTGCAAATATGAAACCAATGGCTGTAGTAATATACAGAAAAAGTTCATAGAAAGAAGTGTGAAGGACAAATTGCGAAAATAGCCACAACATATTTTGAAGTGAAGAGCCTACTTTGATTCTAGAACGTTCGACACAATTGAACAGCTGTACATTCACAAATAATAGACAGTCATGGTGTATGTAACCTCCATAAATGCAAACCGGCTTCGGATGACGTGCGCTAAACGCTACGACACCAACGCGATATTGCACAAATTATCGGAGACGCGTGGAGGAGTTGACGCTGCATGTCGTTTTCTAGAACAATCCAGATGATTACGCTTGTGTGAATCACGCCACGATGCCCTTCACGGACTATAAACTTCCTTGTTTGCGCTGGAAAAAGGATCAAAGTGGACGAAATTTGCTAGGACTCCTGGTAAACATAGCTTTAAGAACGTCTGGTAATAAAATGATCCAGAAGCTCCTCACGTGTACGGCCTGTTGAACACGCGAGGTTTGCCATTTGAAACTATATACTTGTACGACTGGTTGCGCACGTGACCCACACGTCCTAGAGCGTGCGTGCTTGGGATGGTGATACGTGAGAAATGCGCACTCTCCTGAATGTCTATCAAATCCTAGTACAGGAAACAAAAACATGAACATGCGACAAACGTTTAGAATCTCTAATACACCATTATTTCCTAATTGATCAGTTGATCAATTGGTGCCTAATAGTAAGCGCGAAATATCCGCGGAATAAGGGCAAACTTTCAGGATGACGGCCTAGCGCAACCTGGCGCAAGGCCTGCAGCAAACCGCGTTAATACAGTTCGTTTCAAAAACGACAATAGTTGAGTATTTGCGCCTATGATACGCATTTCTCGCCTGCCTCTCCGAATACAGCACTATTTCTCACGTTCTCTCGTTCTCTAAAATCTTCACAACTATGTTCCTCGGTGAAACACGCTATAGGTATGAGTACATATGGCGTCAGGATTCACCCACCTCAAAGCAAACTAACGAACTCAGCAATCGTTTGTGGCGTTTACTCGTTTGACTCTTTGTACTGCGGAGTTCTGTTTAACAGTATTTCACATCCAAATGTCTCTTATGGTGATTCTCCAGTCCATAAAATCCGTCGGTAAGGGCGCGAATACAGGCGCGCGTTTGCGCCGCGGCTGTATTGTGAGGATACGACTCGTCTACCTCTCAGCTGTTCTAGTTCCAGTATACCAGCGGGATCAATACAAAGGTTCACAACGACAATAGAAAGGAGAAAAATATTGTATGATCACAAATCGTACTGAAGAGCCCTCATTCAAGCTGGAAATGGCTGAGTGGTGGACGAGCTCAACCGTCGCAATCCATCCACTACGCGCACACGTCGCTCAGTTTGCGTTTCCTCCGATGGGGTTTATAGACTATACGTTGTCTGTTACTGGTAATTTCTGGGGAGTGCCAGCATAAATAGTGAATTTCCATTTCATCGATTCTAGAAGAAATCCCCTGCAAATTCGTTCTATAATAATTCACCTGGTTTTTTCCCGAAAATTCTGCTGTTCAAGTTTAAAGTCAGTGAATTCCCATTACAGGCAGCATCAATCATAATTGCATATTTCAAACAGCCTGCCGTGCCACACCACATACGCGGCACGGCTGAGCAATGTGGCTGCAGCAGCACCTTATAGTCATAGCGCCCTCCGTGCCGCGTAGGCGGTGCGGCGCAGTCAGGCCCCAGCACGAGCTTGTCGTGGGGTCGGAGCGAAACCGAAGCCCCTTTGAAAACCCAGGATTTTACGAAGCTCCCCTTGAATTCAATCGCAATGGAAGTTACCAAATGTTCACGAACAAGGTTTCAGCTTCAAAAAACTCACCGAAATCATGACAACGCCGACTGAAGCAGTAGTTATAGTCGTCAGAGACCGACCGATCGGAGAACGGAAGCACGTACCGATCCTCGTCGGAATCCAACGCGTCGGATTCCGACGAGCATCGATATGCATACTAATTTATTGTCCGATCGGGCCGGTGTCCGACACACTATAAATCTAAATATAAGGATACAACAAAAGGAAGAAACTCTGCACATGTTCAGAAATCACACTAGTTATTTGCGAATTAGTACGAGCAAAATGTTGAAGGACTGTGTTAGCGATGGAGCGCGGCAGAAAAACACAGTTCGTAAGTTATGGAAAATCGGAGAAGTTGATAAACACTAATAATACAGGCCCATGAGTGGCACTTTGTGGGGTGTTGGATAGCGAATGGAAAATAGTACAGGTGCATGAAAAATGGATGGAAACTTATGTGTTCTGTAGGAGAACNGACAAGCTGGCCACTTTACCGAGCATACAATTTCTTAGTTCGCATAAGTTTAGCCTCATTTTTCAAACACTTATTGTAGGTATGCAAGCGCTTCTTCACCCCAAATTTGGTGTCATTCCGTAAAGTCTTGACTTAGCTAGGGCCTTGCGGCTCTACAATCATGCACTAAACAGCAAGCGCGCCTCTCCCACTGCTCCTTCATGATCCTGCGCCTGCAGCGTTTCCGCCTCGCACCCTATACGAAGCCCCCTTTGCTTTTTACCCCTCTTACGAAGCCCAGCTTGCCCGATGACAAGCCGCGCCGGGGCCTGGGCGCAGTGGGCCAGCAGAGGGGTGCAATCGTATGTAACTGACGATCCGTGTATTTTCCTGCCGCTTTCTTCACATATTCTCCCTCAATTGGTGCCAGACTTTCCGGCAAGCAGCAGCTGGCGTGATTACGAGGTAACGTTGTGGGAAATGTCTGGTAGCAGATGGGGGCTCCGAGAATGAGTGGTCCACTAGAAATTGCACTTACTTGGCACATTTCAAAGAGGAACTGTTGCGGCCGTTTTTCAAAAGTGCGATTTATCATAAAGAAGCATGAAACAGAGCACAGAAAATTCAACAGAAAAACGTCACCGCTTGATTCCTCAAGGAAAGTGAAGCCCGTGAAAAACGCTGTCGCCCCTAATCACCTGCATTGTGCTAAGGGAGCCACCATTAACGTGCAACGCACATTAATTTCAAACTGATTCATGAAGGCTGTAGAAATTATCTGGTTTGTGAGTAGTTTATTAAAATGTGTGCTAACTATCAAATAACAAATTCCATGTGTTTATATCGTTAGTCGAATGAAAAACCCCGACCTCCCCTGGTTCTATAATATACAGCTATTCTCAAAGTGGTACTGTCATTGAACAATCAGAGCATCCACGAAAACCTTACAGGTATGTTGGTGGTGGTTACTATCAAGAAGCTCTTGCTCTCAGCTTTTTAATTCTTTGACAGCTTCCTCAACTGGTAACAGGATTCCTGTCAAATCGGTGCTGCAGCTGGAAAAGTGTTCAACGGATGATTTCAATCCGGGAAATTTCATGCCTCTAAAAACGATGGTCCCATGACTTCGCTTGTTTCTGTGTGCAGTTTCAGGTATTTCTAGTGCCAAACTCCCGAAGAACAAGAAAAAGGTGAAGAACATTAGATTGATCCTCTCGCGAAGCAGAGACTTCTTATACCTTCCAGATCTGTTTAGTTTTACTTTTACTTTTACCCCTGAGACAGAAATCCGACTTAATAGGCAGTGAAAAGTTAGGATTATTAGGTCTAACCATGGCTGCTATCCTTGATAGAGCGATGACGAGATGTGAACCAGAGTTAAATGCACAAAATATGAGAATAGAAGAGTAGTAATGTGAGTAAAAAAAGCAGTAATTCTGCGTTGTCTGCTAGGCAGCTCAACGATACCATACCTCTAGCATAAGAACGGCTTTGACTGGAAGAACCCCGTCATTACAGTTATTAAATGCTCACAATGAAATATCTACATATGTACATGTTCCACGCAGATGGTCATCTACTGAACCAAGTAGTGATCAAGTCGTGTAATCTCGGCCAGGCACCTCCAGGAATTCAATAATATTCTCCTTTGGGAAAAATTTGGATGTCTCATACCAGTAGAACGAAGCGGTGTCGAGACTTCAATGACCTCTTTCTAAACGGCAGAATTATGGGCCTCCCTACTACAGATGAGGCAAGGTCTACTATGGCAATGGATATGTCATTCCTTTTTTCATTTCCATTAATCCCTCTTTTTATTTAATATTTACATTACCCGGCATATTAGACCTATAAGACCTATTTTGTCAACAATACATACACAGTAGGCGTCAATGGCGGTGACCCGCCTGCGTCCTCAAAAAGCACGCGGCGCGACTGCACCGCTCATGCTAGAATCGTCGCCGCAGTAGCTTATCTGGCTTTTCTTGATAGTGATGATAACTAATAAGAAAACTAACTGACTATCAAGAAAACCCCATAATTTGATGTCTCGGAAAGGAACCCTGTTCGAGCGGCGCGGTCGCGCCGCGCGTTTTGCAAGGCCGCAGACGGGTCACCACCATTGACACCCGCTGTAACTGGCTAGGCACCTTTGGCACAGTCACCGATGAGTATTACACTTAAAGTTTTGCCTCTCATCATCGGTCTTCTGCCGCTAACATTTGCGTCAAGCTAGTAGCCATAAGTGGGCGTCGATGGTGGTGACCCATCCACGGACTCGAAAAGCACGCGGCGCCACCGCGCCTCTTGAGCAGGAATCCCCTCCATAACCACGAATTATGAACTGTTCTTGACAGTTAATTAGTTTTCTTATTAGTTAACATCAAATGTGATGGACAACTACCGAGAAAACCCAGAATCTCCACTGCAGCGACGGTTCCATCGTGAGTGGCGCGGTTGCGCCG
>JARK01001451.1:584569-606533 GCA_000688135.1 Ancylostoma ceylanicum | reverse complement strand
GGGCCCTCCTGCGTCCGCCACTGCTTGGATATAATGGATAAGGGCAGTCTCCACTGTCGATTGCTTGTGGATATATTTACATATATGGAGGATTTTTAAGTTCCATACGTAACTTATCAACGCGAGCATTCTCTGCATGCTTGTGCTCGCTTGATGGCAGTAATTTCTCCTCACTCTTGTTTTGTTTGTGTTTTCCGTGGACTGATCCGGTGACGTCAGATGGGTTGTGGTAGGAGGTGACATCTGTTCTCTGAGTTTTCTTGGTAATATGTCTCTTTTTTTCCAGCGCTCCTGTGATTGTATAAGATGAAATAAAAAATGAATATCACTGTTTGATGTTGCTATGCAGCAAAGCTATGGGATTTGTGACGCTCAAGCGATGGATGAGAACGGATTTCGCGACTGAGGAAATTGGATGACTTCGTTGTATTGTCGTGTAATCGGCTCAGGACAACCTAAAGCTCAATTCAACTATTGCTCACGTTGAAGGTTACTTGCGCTATGTTCGATTTCTCTTATCGAACCTCGGTTTTTCCAACTATTCACTAATCCAGACCCAGTACCAGTAGTCTCCATACCTATAAGTAATCCCGACAGTAATAGCATAGGTAGAAACGTTTCTGTAGCTGATTTTTGAAATAGAATTCTTGTGACTTATCCTCTTATAGCGGTAACATATGCATGTACACTGCTCCTAATCTATTTCCTGTTGTTTTGACTGCACATGCTGGGAATCTCACTTGACTGCGATTAGCTATGTGAATGTTACAGCGTATTCCATGTTTTACAGGACTCTGAATCCACGAACTGCCAGCGTCCTAGTTTTTTCCGCTTCTGAACACTGTGGAGCTCACAGTTCATGCTGGATTTTAGGGTTCTGGCTAAATCGTTGCTATCCATCAGCTCAAGCATGAACTAAAGTGTTCGAAGCCATCATACCATTTATTTCTTTTTCGGACAAAGCTGAAGAATGCTGGACAATGAGCTGTCCGCCAGCAGCTCGTGTGCTGTCATCCTGGCAAAAACTGCTTCTGGGCGCATGCTGCATTCAAAGAAAACATTCAACGCCCACCTCCCTATCTCTCTTAATTTTACGACTCTGTTCTCTGATATCCAGAAATGAAACGTTGGAGTTATTAACCCTTCTGTGGTTGAATTTTTTTTCTCAGAATTGCTCTGCTTCAGGCTGTAATGTTTTGAGAAGCAATATCTCACTATATCGCATTTAATCTTCTAATTTATTCGGTTCCCCACCCAATCTACATGATTTCCCTTGAGTTTGACATCAGTTTGTGCAAGAAGCGTGCCAAGAAGCGCAATCCGCTTTTTCTTCTTCTTTAAAAACCTCCTCAAATTACCCTCACACATTTCTGAGAGCGTTTTTTAAACTCATTTCGAGCCGTAAACCCCTAAATTAAAGCGGCGAAGGCAGTGGAGAAGCATATCAGAGTGTGGAAATTCTTGAGAGGGAAAACGTTTCCACTGAACTTTGGACAAATTGCTGGATGGATATGCTACATTTCGCAAATAACATTACGGATGAAAAGTTTTTCTTTTTTCAGAGGGGCCTTACTACTTCAAAGAAAAACATTGGCCATATCAAAATTTCTACTTGACGAGAAAAAAGGAGAAATGCTGGGCGATCATTGAGAGGTTCGCTGGCTATGGTTTATGGAGCAAAATCTCCTAGCTTAAATGCTCCAGCTCGTACAGCAATTGCGACAAGTGGCTGGGCAGTACTGTGTGAGGAGATTGTCTCCTTTTTGTCGATTAAATTCCCAGATTAACACACTAAAGTTTATATACTGGCAGTACCATTCAGCCTCGAAAGAATCAACTGGCAGGAATGGGTGATTTCTTAGCAGGCTACCATAAAGTCAGCATGACCTTCACTCCATGTACCTTCGGCTTTTGGCATACCTCTGCCTCTGGTGCTTCCTGCTCGGCCAGCTATTGAGCAAAGACCTTATTGTTGTTGTGAGGAGTCAAATCTTTATCGCTGTTCAAAAAACTATCGAGAAACGGGTCGTTTTCGCTTCACCACAGGAAGCATAATGCCAGATCTTTCAGTGAGGATTTCTCTGGTACTCACCCAGCTTGTGCAGCACTTGCTGGTCAAGCTTCGTCCTCCTATTCTTATTCAATAAGAGAGCGATCGTACTAGGATCAATGCCGAGTTCCTGTGAAACTACCACTGCAGTTTCGAGCGGGTTCTCTGGGATTATTTTCATGATTTGTTTGTCGTGAGTACTAGAAAACTCCACGTGACCTTACTAATTTTGGGAGCCGAATTCGCTATGAGAAAAATTCTGGAACGAAATTAGGTGTGTGGATTTGTTCCCACTCCTCTTGCTAACCCGCTCTGATATTCTGAGCGGTTTGCGCTCTGATGCCGTCGAGTTTTATTTCGTAGAAGTGAACTTCGATTCTGGCATGTCACGTTGACAAACGAACAATCGGTAAAAGTATGTATAGCCTGGTTACGAACTGATATCTCGGATATAACTATCCTGAAATTTATTCATTTATTTATGCACTCGTAGATGCGCCAGCAAAATCCATAGTTTTACCCCGATAGTGAGAGAACAGATGTTACAGTGAACTCCAAACGACCGTGAACGAGGTGCGGGACCGCGGTGCGGCGCTCTTGGGCAGAGACACAGGGGCTCCGCATGCTGGTTCTGGTGTCTCTGCCAAGAACGCCACCCCGCGGTTCCACCGCTTGTCTGTGGCTGTTTGGAGTTGACCATGCTTCCATCTACATTCTACTTTCCGCCATTTAGTCAATTTTACGGGGAACACCAATTAATGTTTCAATTCTATTATTATTTTCAATTAATTACCTAATTTACCGGATCACAAACAAACACAAATACGACATCCGCTGCAGAAGAACACACAACTTCTATATGAATTAAAAAATATCCAGGAAATTTTGCCTCAAGCTGATGCATCGAAAAATGCGAATTTTTCCTGCACCAACCTAATAGAGTCAATCATTGAGACTTCTTCCTCTCTATCGAAGAACATCCTCCCCCCTCCCCTTCTCCTCTTCACACTATTTCTAACTCCATTAATAATCCTTGCGTGCAAGAGCTCGTTCAGCCAGTGTCAGAGCTGGTTCTTTTTGTACCCACGCCGGGATCCAAGTGATTTCGACTACACACTGCACATTGTCATGTCAGGCCCGCTTTCTGGAATATCTCTTATTCCACAACGTTGTAAGTTCGGACGTGCTCCTCATCGATTTTTCCAGTTTTCTCTGGATCTAGGGCTGATTGTACGTTCATTTTCAAATCTACTCACCTGTATTAGTGGATGTCTAGTAGATAGCAGGTTTCTAAAATGATTTTGTATAGAACATCCTTGTTTTATCTATCCATTTACTATTACATCAGGCAGTACACCCTAATCAATATCTCAGACTGCACAGTGCAAGAAAAAGAAACTAATAGCGAGCAAAGCCACTAATTTAATGTTGTCCTGGCTTCTCACAGATTAAGCTGACATTTCTTGTAGGCCATTGTGTGGTAATTCATTCAAGTAACTGCTGCTGTTGAGAATATTAATTGAAGGAATCATTTTCTCAGCGACAACTATGAAATTTTCTAACTGTATTTGTATTGGAGGATTTGGTAGTTCTAGCTGAGTATCATGCTTCCCCCAGGCACAGTGACCGCCAAACGGCCGTAGGCAAGGGTCGTGACGCGGCGCAGCGTTCTTGGGCAGAGACACAGAGGCTCTGCGTGCTTGCTCCGGTGGTCTCTGTCCAAGAACACAGCGCCGCGGTCCGGCTGCTTGTCTACGGCCGTTTGGCGTTCACTGTAAATAATGGTGACTTGCTGTAGTCCGTTTTAATTGTGTAAGCAAACTGAACTCTTTTTGGATCCTTTTTCATAGCATATCTTTGGAAATCATAACCAACCATAAGGTTCTAGATCTTTTTTAGCCACAAAGGTATTTTAGATCCGTCGTAATTTGCTTCCAGCAATTATGGCCAGATATTATTGAAAATAAGATACATTTGTGTTTCTTACTTGAAGGGAGTAGCTTAACGATGCGAAATCTTTAGTTAGAAGTGTTTAAACCATACCCTTAACAATTAAATTCACTAATTCAATATTAAGCTGCTCCTGTAGCTTTACTCTAAATCCCTTCTGGTTTTCCCAACGCCCACCACCTCGCTTCGGTCCTTGCAGCTTCTGTATTTTCTCATTCATTTCTGTTCCAAAGCATGAAACTTGTGCGCTTCCATTTGTATGGTGGATCGTCCGGAAAAAAAATCCTGATCCATCATATTGCCTCGATATACTCAATAAATATCTGGGAATCCAGTGTGTTTTGCACACAACGCGGCGCTCTTGTCAACCTGATGTAAAGCCCGCGCTGGGACAGCACATATCTCCAAGGTTCTTCTTCACAACTCACAGCAAAAGCGTCGTTTTCGTTGTCTTTTATGTGAGCGAGTGGTTTTATACATGTTTTTTTTTGGAAGTTTTCAATGGTTCTTTCTGCACATCAAGAATTTGCTGGTATGAAAGAGATTTTTTGGGCAGAGAATCGTGAGGTTTTCATAGCGAATTTGAACTGTGAAAGCTTGTATTTATTAGTTTTGTATTATTTAAAGGCAAATCTTCACCCTGTTTCCTTCACTATTTACTTCTTTCTACAGTTTCCAGGGATTCCAGGCAGTCAGTGCAGGTTTATGGGGCGTTTTTGTAAATCGAAACCAGCGACGCAACCTGGGACCACCCACGAAGAATAGGCCCATTTATGATCAGAAATTTTATTCTTTGACCGCCTTGACCAGGAGGAATTTTGCTTTCTGGACGAAATTACAATGTTGTAGTTAAGCAGCTTGTTTACAATCCAACATTTTTGTAAAACGAACAGCATACATCACAGCAGGGCAAACCGACTTCATATTACACCGTAACTCTTTGGGCGAAAGTGTCACGACCCCAACTATAAGTTGTTTGATAGTTTGCAGCTGTTTCGGCGGTAGAGAGCGAAAAGGCAGTGAATTGGTTGATTACCGAATTAATTAGTAATAAAATACAAGAGTTCAAGTGAGGGTGGGACCAGCATTTGAGGAGGATCGAGACAAAGAAATGAGAAAGTGAGCGATCGATGAGAGTGCAGGGAAGCAGTGAAATGTTAGGTCAGTGCTGACGGCAACATTTCCTCCCTGACATCCGGAATGGACCCGGCTGTCTCGTTCGCTCTTTCACGGCTTTGCAGCTCGTTCTTGGTGGGCGCTGCAGTTGAGCAGGATTTTTTCTAAGCAATACTCTGCTGCATTCAATTCTGCTTCTCTCTGGCAATTCCGGGAAATTGCCATGGATCGCTGAAGAATAGCGTTTTTGTAAGGCAAATTATGTAAGGAATGGTCTCTAAATTAAGTTAGCGGGCAAAAGTACAGGAAGTGTCGTTGCAGCTGAGCGTGCTCCTCTAGACGACGTGCGATTCGTGTAGTTGAACTTGGAGGAGCTCTTAGCAAAATGTTTTCTCAATCCAGTTCTTCTTTTGTTGTTTGTCGAGAAGGAACTTCGCACTCAATTGTAGTCAAGAGCCGTCATCTTCCGGACCTTTTCCGATGCCCTCATGGCCTGGCCTTTGATTCCTTGCCGTTTTTCATTTGAACTGTTGTTCCATCACAAACTCCTGAAATCACGATCCTATCGTCATCGTTCATCAATCCGTCAGATTAAGCAATGTTTTCCAGCATTGATTTGCTGCTTGTTTCTTGCAGCGACCGAACGCCCAGGGGCGTAGCGATCGACGGACGGCATATCGCCTCCGTCCTCATCGTTCCTCCTCGTAGACTCGTCCGTATTATAATCTGTCACCACGAGAACTATTCCCATACACGTCGACAACATCATCGGGGTCATTCCCGATGGCATCAAAGCAAAATGGCAGCAGCATCCCACAGCCGCGGCCGCCTTTTCGTAGACAAGGATCAAGTAGTGAGTTCAGCTTCTCACATTTATTATTTGTGGACGAATTTATGTGCTTGTTCCTGAGATTTGCTGGAGTAAGTAGCTCATTACATAGTTACTGCCACTAGTTTCCGTGCACATTACAACTACCCTCCGTCAACGTAAAACGATATGTACGTGCCATTGCATAACCCAATCTCTGGATAATCGCTTAACATTTTCTTTACCAAACTTACTAAAGTAGTGACTTTACTCTAAAACATCTGATGAGATTAAAATAGTGCCTCTGGAATTACAACAAAATCCCATCTATTGTAGAACTCCTCATTTCTTTCTTTCCTTTTCCTCAACATCCTCAAGAAAAAACCCCCTTGATTTTTGATTTTTCCTACAAGTGCGTGGATTTTCCATTTTGTTGGCTGGGAAACTTTGAAAAATGTGAATCCGTTTCGAAATTTCCACTGCTGGTCGCTCGGCAACGTTTCACGCACCGCTTACTTTACATTTTTCTTGTCGCACTCTTCTCATTGTAGATCCACATCAATGGGGATTTCCGTTGAATCAATACTGTGCCAGTGTAATGCCTCGATCGCTTAGTAAGTTACACATCACTCGGCGAGGAGCTGGCTCCTCGTTTCGTCATGAATATAGCTTAAAAAGCAACAACAAACGTGGCAGAGCAACCTTAAGGCATTAAGAAAGAACATGTGAGAAGGCTTACGTAAGAACAACTTGTTGGTTTCGCTGCTTTTTTGGCTATTCGTATTCGAATATTGAATATTCGGCATTGCTGCAGTCTAAAATTCCAGTTTTCCATTGGTTTAACTTCTGGCAAAATCCGTTGTGATGGTTTAGACGAAGAAACTTGGCCGCGTATTGCTGCGCGCTGTAAACCTGCCCACCCCTGAGAAAATCCGCGATCACTATGATCTACCTGCTATGACGACAGCTGAAATGAAGTCTTTCTTTATTCTTTTACGAATTTTCTATCTACTACCTCTGGAAACATGTTGAGGAGTGGAATTAACCATAAAATCCTCTTAGAGAAAACTAATCCATAGAAATCCTGGATCACTGAACGCAATATCATGTATGTTTTCCATTCTAAATGAAGTAAGAGGAGTGGAAATGTAATCCGATGATTTTCTCATGCTCAGTGCAAAATATTGAAGTTCTATTTAAATGTAGTGTCAAAACTCGTTTTTTTTCTGTTAGAGGTGGAGTTCCGACCCTTGATAATCAGTGATTCTGGGAAAATTCTTTTTTTTTTATTGCTAGTCGACAGAAATTTTTCGTCGGTTTATGAAACATTAGAACAGCTGACAGAAGAAAATTGATGACCTGAGGTAATCCTTCTGCTGCAATGAAAACAATAGGCTCAATCTAATTAATTACTTACCATGGAGATAGCTACTACTGGATTTTGATCAGTTAACGTGGAAACTGTACTTGTTATGCAATATCAAACTCACGGATTTTGCTTTTGGAATCTGGAATAGTTTTGCTTGTTTAAACTCCTGGGAATTCCTCCATTTTATCACATTTACCTCTGAATAATTGAATAATGAAACAGGTTATTTCGCCTTCTTTGCTATCCTGGATTTTCAGTTGTAAATCACCACCCGTGTGAGTTTAGACATACTCAGAATTAAGGATTTGCTCGGCTGCAAGTAAATCCAGAGTGTCTTGGATTGTCCTGACAGCATATGGATTAACATCCACACGATCATCTTATTATTATTTGACATAGCATCCGGTTACCCTGGACTAGCTATTATTTCTGTTCTATCATTAACTGAAAAAGTCGTTCTAAACTAGTTTAACTTCAATCATGAGTGAAATGATGGGAAAAATATGCTGAATTTCTTGTGAAAACCCTTCCTGGGAATCGCTGCCTCTTTTTTCTTGGATTTGTACGAAAAACTAAAGGACAAACAGATCCCCATCGTGAGACACTGCCCGCAGACTTTTGACTCAAGTGCACCAGCTGTAAACCTCATCTCTAGTATAACGTCGTAACTTGAATCATTTTTGTTTACTTTTATACATCTTTGACAAAATCGATATTGCACTAACGTGTATGTTTGTTTTTGATTTGTCATTCTTCCACACACTCCTCACAACGATAGGATTTTCTATTAGCACGCAGCAAACAAAATCGTCGATCCGTCGGGATATTGACCGAATCGTGGCTTTGGCTCTTGGCCCGTTGTCACTCTGTTGCAAAGTTTTGCAAGTACAAGAAGCTTTGTAGGAAATCATTGAGATCCTAGCGATATTTAGGATCATCTGCTAGCTTTTGCTAAGCTTCCCGCAACTGAACAGAGGAGAGCTGCTGTGTTCTCTTCTCAAATGAACCTAATAGGATATATGAGTAAGAATATTAGGATTTTCCAAAGACATAAGAGCAATAATTATTTATTTATGTTGTTGTGCGTTGTGCACGTCCAGATAGAGATGAGCACAAAAATAAAATATTTTGCTTTTGTAGCACACAGTACAGAAACTATTAGAAACTATTGAACTACAAAGTTTTGAAGAGCTTGATCACCAAACTTTTACATGCAAAAGTCTTAGGTTTTTTTGGTGACGAAGTTAAATTTATTAAAGCTCTTGCATGCCTTTAATAAATTTAACTTCGTCGGATAGTCCAGAAGTTTTCAAACTTCTTTCTCACTTTCTTTGATTTGTTTCGTTTTTTTTTATTTACCGGGAAAGTGCTCACTCGTTCACTTGGATATGTAAAAAGAAGGTCTTATTTTTTCCGGCATCCAAGAAGGCCTCTTTTTTCGGAATGAAAATTATGTCTATGGATCGCGTGGTCGATCATGAAGATTAGACGAAATAGGCAGAACTTATGCATAGCTGTATTAGCAGTAAGTATCCTTGTCAAGTGTTTCAAGTATTTCCTATTTTGAAAAAGTTCCATGAATGATTCATTTTTGTTTATCTTGGTGGAAGTCCCTATAAAACTCGAATAGAAGTAGTTTTAAAGTCATAAATAGAAATAAATTATAATAATAAGTTTATAGTCCAAGCTGCAAGATTGTAAAGCCGTCTCCAGACTTCTTCAAAGCCTCAGTTTTCCACCCAGCTTTAGGCTGTCATCTTTTTCATAGAGATGGAGAAAGGGAAATTCATGTGCTTATAGCGACGACGTAAAAATTATAGTGTAGATTCACCCAACCCCCCCCCCCAGCCCAACATTTATTATTTCCAATACTGGAATACTGGAAGCTCTAGGAATTCCCAGATTATGGAAAATGCCATCAATGTATGTAGAACACATATTTTACTTCGTCCTGACGGCAGCCGCCCCAGAATGGATCTTCGAGTCGCGTCAGATCCTCTTAGACATCTCACACCTCTCAGAGTCAGATTATCTCAGACGTCTGACACCTTCTTCCAGTCAGTATATCCGATACGGGTTAGACATCAACAGTTAAGAAGATTTTGGCCCAGTATCATATCCTTTCCTGGCAGACTTTACCCGGGATAAGACCCTTTTTCATCACTAGTTTGGATCGGAATAAAAACAAAGGTTACAGCCACTTTAGTGTAAGACACATTGTTGTACATATATTTCTGCAAGTTCGTTACTCTGAGTTCTGAAATCCTAACTTGAAAGAGTGAGTTAACATGTTGGTATGGTCCTTTATTCTTTCTTTTTTACGTTTTTTAAACACGATATTAGATGGCACAGTTTCCCTTACAGTTTTGTAAACAAATAAGTAAGTAAGTAAATAAATAAATAAATGAATATTGGGTTTGTGGAAAATATAGCAGAGTTTTTTCTCGAAATGAATGGATTTTTTAGAATTCTAGGTTCTAAATTGTTCCCGAATGCGGTGGGAATTCTCCAAGGATCATCGACAGAAAAGCTGGCTTCCTTCCTGCAACATAATATTTAATAACTGGTGTTTCAGTTGGTGCTGCAGGTGCACACCCAATGGCAGTAGCATTAGCTCCCGTGCCTAGGATAGATTATAGTGTCACTAAGGTGAGTTCTAAATATTCTCCAGTAATTTTTACTATACTGATTTTTTACACTGAGCGTTAATATTCATGAAATTCAGGGAGGTGCGCGAACATGGGCAGTTCTACTTGTCTTTCTATTTTTATGTTCTGGTCTATATACAATATTTTCTTCAAAAGAGTTAAATGGAAGTGATACTAGTAAGTTATTTTGATGTTAGTGTGATAGGTAAATGCCTATTATATTTCGAATTGTGGACTGATGGGTTTTACCTTGATTTTTATCACTTGGGTTAACATAGTACAACTTGTATTAGTAAAATATAGAGTTGCGTAGGTGCTAAATTAGTAACGTGAGGAAATCTAAGAACTTCCTCAGATCCTTTCAGAATTTGCTATTAGGTTTTACCTTTAATTAAATTGTCAAGCGATTACTTCTAATTTTTAGACGTTCACAGTGATCAGCAAGAAGAAGTAGGAGATGATTCTCAAACTTATTCGGATCTTTCTCCAAAGCAGCGCAGAAACACAAAGTGAGTCGAGAAGATGATCCAAAACTTGCAGTTTCCATATTTCATTCTTATGAACATTTGTCCATGTCATTATTTAGTCGTTTTTACAAAACATTTTATTGATATTACAGGGAATCAGAAGACTCCGACATCAAAGAAGACTCTTCAGAAGCAGTAGCGGAGTCTACAGGTTACTGAGTCTCTGAATAATTGCAGTGAAGCCCCAGGACTCCTCCAATGATGCTCATTTACAGCAGATGACGACGACGAAACTGAGGTCGAGACAGCACTTGAGGATCAACTGTTCGCGGGCTTGAGAAGAAAAATTGAGAAAAATATTCAGCGGGTAAAGGAATTTGTAAAGGTTGGTCTTTGTCTAGTTTCTCCTTTGTTTTCTTTTATTGTGGATCAAATAATTATGTAGTTTTTCCTTTGCCAAAGGTGTGGGTGATGGTGCCTTGCTACCACCAATTTCTTCCAGAAAAATACTTTACACATGAAAGAAAAAAGGCAAAAAAGCCGGTTTCGACATCTGAACTGCAGGATGCAGAGCGTGTTGTACAGGATTTTCAATTCCATATCAGGGGTTTCTCTGCGCTCGTTGATCCAGAATCCCAGAGTCTGAGGTCTAATGGTACCAGCCACTTATTTCTCCTGTTCTTGCTTTCTCACTACCGTTAGTATCCTAAAACACTATTCATATTCATGTTGTTGACCGTGTGTCGAAGCCTACATGCGTAACTTAAAGCATCCTCCACGTGTTTTCATCAGATTTTCCTGTGATTTCCTGCTTTCGTGAATCACAGCGATAGATCCCGATCCTTGCACTTCTTCGTAAACAGTAATCCAGGAATCCACCGTGGAAAAATTCATCTAACTAAGTACTTGTGTCCTGTGATGTCTCGTGAGTCCGTCAATCAAAATGCATTTTGCTGACAAGGTCTTAATAATCTGAGCGTTTTCCCTGGATTTCCTCCCCATTCTTTCTCCATAGGAAGGTCAAGTGTTTCCTCAAATTGTTGTCGGGAATTATAGAGAATTATAGGTTGAATTCCTCTGGTGAAGGATACCACTGAACTTTTCATGTCTTAGATTCTTGAGGTTGGGTTGATTTTACAGGTTTCTAGTACGTCCTGATTATTTCTGGATTGGCTTACGAATCCTAAGGTCCTGTCTATTTCGCAGTGCGGGACATCACCTTGGTACTTGTTCCAGTATGTTTTTTTTTAAATGGAGCCAGCACAAATATTTGCGTCATCGTTCCTAGTTCACTTCCTGCAAACATGTGATCATCGAGTTCAAGTACAAGACTGCTCTTTAATGAGAATTTCGTCATTTATGACATTAAATACTACATTTACGGGCAATATTATTCCCTTATACTAGTAACATATTCATAAGCACTCGATGCATTTGTGTATTTATCTGAAATTTTCTCCAGATTCACATTCATAGTCTTTCCATGGAATTGGCTGCAGTAGTAGGAAGTGCTCTTTAATGCGATAATTCCCCAAAAGGGGATTAATTTAATGCCTTCTACATTACTATTTATTCCTTATGCCTTGTGCAGTACATGTTCACTCCATCTTAAAATCGCACCTACCATGGAATGGGGTAGGTTTTGGCGGTGTCATGAAGACATCAACCAGCAGGAGTAGGTGTGTTAGATCGCCAACCTTTCCGGGATATTATTTCACCTCCTCCCCCTCCCTCCCACCCTCATTTCCCAGCATGCAATCATTTAAGCCATTACGTAGGTTGAGGCCCAGATGCTATACCACTAATCATTCTCGGTATCCATTGTTACATGCCCCATGAGTAGATGAATTTCTCCTCATTTTCCAGGTCCTGCTGGAATCTTTGGTGGTCTGGAGCTCTTAGCTGCCCAATTCCTGCAAAATGATTATATAATGAATTAGCATCCAAAAAAACACGGGACTAGTCATTTCTAGTTCTTCTTGGAATACTAGAAATTCAAAAGAGCACAGTGGAACTATTATAAAATGTTAAGGTTATACCTAAATTTGTAGTGCTGTACGAATGTTCCCCATTTCAGGAGCATGACGGCGATAAGGATAAGGTGGATGAGGATACGGAAGAAACCAAGGTACAAACTCCGTTAAAAAGAGGAAAACGGAGAAAAAACAAAGTGATTGAGCCCAGTGATGAAGAGCAGGAACAGGCCAAAGAACCTAAGGTAATAATTTTTTTTCAACTGTAGCTTCTACTACTTAGTTTTAGCTACAACTAGCAATCGAAAAGAAGTTGGCAATAAAGGCGAGGAGGAGAATTAAGTGTTTGAATAGAAGTTTCTAAGAATTTAGTGTTCTCATCGTCATAAGCGGAAAGGCAAATCAGACAAGGAGTGTGAAGAAGAAGCTGATGTAGAGGAGAATGATTCAGATGAAGAGGATTCTAAAGATGATGAACCTCCCAAGGCAGAGGTATGCACGAGAATTGTAGTCTTCAGAACACGATCTTTCATTATATGCTTTTCAGCCACCTGAAGAATCCACTCCAGAAGAAGATAACGATGAAGAGGAAGAGAAAGAGGACGACGATGACGATGAAGAAGAGTCAAAAACTGATGAACGATTTGTTCGTAAGCAGAGAAGTCATGGTTTCCGGTCAGTTCAGACATGCATTTACTGAGGTACCAAAGTGTTGTATTTTCAATCCTGAGGTTTAGGCATCTCCTTATCGATGCGGAGCCCGAACGAGAATGCAGGAGGAAGCACTGTCCTCCAGATTATCATGCCGCTCCGCGCAAATCGCTTTTAAAGAAGAAATACAAGGTATTTGTGGAGGTTTTTAAATCATTTTTATTTAGCAGTTTTCCTTTATTCCAACGTCAACTTTTTCGTACTGCTATTTTCTGCCAGGGCTTTTGCGAGTTCAAACATTTACGCTGAAATAAGGGAGCTTTACCCCCTAAGACCATCGAAGTAGAAAGTTTGGTGATTCACATGTGAACGAGCAGCTCTGGCATGGATGCGTCATCGATATTACATAGGGTAAATATGTTGAAGCCCATGTTTACTATGGGTAAATCTGTGAGTTGTTAACATGTTTACATTAGGTAATCCTAGTGACGCATATGACTCTCAAATCCATATTTCTCTACCTTATTTCTCTATTCGGGATGTTGTCCAACATTTTCAGCACGAATAGTTGTCTCAGAATTGATACATTCTACCTGACTTTGAAGATTCCGAAGCGGGTGTAAGTGTACTCCGTCCCTAACCACGAAATATTCGAACTTGAAGTATTTTTTACGTGTTGAGGAACTTTTTTCATCCAGAATCTTTGGTCACACTTAGTCTGAGATGCCGTATTAACCAAGTGCGTGCACATGGGAAAGCTTTGAAGAAGATTCACATCGGAGTGGCGTACCACTAAAATCTTAAGGACAATTCAAGGGACTTTACAGACTATTGCGAAAGATAGCACAAATTAATGTATCTAATTTTATTTTAATAGGGAATACGAGTAGGTACCGCCCCCGTTTTAGACGCACGATATAAAAGTAGAATAATACATTGAAATGTGTTATACGATATGTGAGCGAACCCTCAATTTTTCGAACAGCTACGGTCTGGATATTCAAATATTCGTATAATGAATCGCTTGGAATGGCACAACATTCTGCTTTTTTTTAAATATTCAAGTGTTCTAAATAAATGACTAATCGAATGATTATTCAAGTATGATTGGACTTTGGACGACACTCTATTTAGTCCATATTATGGCATTGTAAACCATCATCAATTGAGAGCATATTTCAGGGCCCAAACGCTGAATCCGCCTCAGGTCGTCACGACGATGATAATGCAAAAGATGACGAGGATGATGAGGACGATGATGACGATGATGAAGATGACCAGCCAGATCCGCGATCTCAAATCAAACACAGTGAAGTTGTTGCGCTGAACAAACGGTAAGTATGTGCGTGCGAGCTTTTATTGTTCCATGATCCATGATAGAAAACGATGTAACCCTTCACAAACAAGGAAAGTTGAGAAATGAAATCGATCCATAAGAATGTTAGGAGGCTCAGACAAGTTATAAGGTTACAGATCATTATTAATATTATTACGGAGATTTATTTGAAAATTACAATTATGCTTCGAATTTATTATCTCATCCATTTATTAGTATTAATTATCCATTACCTCATTATATTATTACCTTATTTTTCGATTCACCATCTTATTTATTTTCAAATTCATTCATAGCCGTGTTACCTTACAACTGCATTTGTGTCCCAGCCTCTACTTATACAACCAACCACAGTTCCGAAATGTTAATGTTCCACGACATTGAACACTCATTTTCAGAGGATCGGGACGAGAAGCGTACAAACGTCAAGCAATAACGAATCGAGACGATCACAAGAGTCGCGACTCGTTGGATCGTGCGGACACTCTCGTGGAAAAGGTGAAGGTCAAGCGTTTTAAGAAGAGCAGAAAATGGGACTCATTGTAGTGCATCCATTGGGAGTTAAGGCGTTATTATGTACAGCAAATCTAACACGTCTCCATATCACGTGCTAGAATTAAAATCTCCGGATTGCATAGATTGCTCGGAGTCTCGGAGTTATCCATGCATTGAGCACTTCAAAGACATCAGCCCTTGTTCGTGAACAGCCAGCTGCAATATGTTTGGGTTGTTTGTTTCTGGATTATTCTTTGTTGCACCATCAACGCCTCCGCTTTTCTTTTTTTTTTTTACTCTCACAAGCCTCTTACCGAGGGCCAACAGTATCCACAGTTGTTTTTTTTTGCTTCCCTTTCTGTTTACTAACGTTAGTCTTTTTCACGCTTTTTTATGTGTGATCAATTGGGTTAAGCCCGCTGTAAAATCGGCCTTTAATTTATGCTACATTCACGGGTGAAGAATTAGTTTATTTTTTTTTTCAAATGCAAGTCGTCAGATCCACTGTCAAATGTCTATTGTTGTACATGCCTTTGTCTGACGTGATCATGTTGTCAAATGCTCAATTTTCATCGTTTGAGGTGATCTAATAAACAGTTTTGTTGCTTGCTTTGTGTGCGGCGACCATATAACGACAAAATGATGCCGTGAATTCGTATGAAATGGTTGGTGACTGGAAGTTCTGTTGAAAAATCCACAAATTTGTCCATGCATGCACCATAACCAGGTACGTCACTCTGTACTACATCCTGTGACTGTTTTTCACTAACAAATTTGATGACGCCAAGTGTTTGCAATCCTGGATTCGCAGTTTTCGTTGATACGTTAATCGTTAATTTCTCAAGGAGGAACAGTTCCTTGCACTATTATAATACATCATACTGAACATTATCGGCTCTCCTGGACAATTTCTCTCGAATTCCTTTGCGAATTTCCTCTAGCATTCCTAGTTTTCTGTGATCTTCTAGGATTGGCCCCACTCTTCCACTCATTCAACTGGTTATCTTACAATACCCAGATGTTCTGGAGAAGTTATTCCCGATTTTTTCCTGATTTTTGTTCAATTGATCCGGCAAGAAATCGTTAGAGACCTCCACAGCACCGCTACACGTCAGTGCAAAGCAAGTGTTGTTCGCAGAAATGCGATAGCTGACAGGTATCAGGCATAACTGCGGAGGAGGAATACCTCTTTCCGATCCTCGCTGTTCTGTGTTGACGAAACCTAGAGATTCTAGAGAAATACATAGATCCAACGACCTAGGAAGTGAAGATCAAAGGAAAGATAATCTTCAGTAATAGATTACTTTCACACTAATGAGGCTTCGGGGCTTAAATATACAGTAGAGATAAAGAATATGGATCAGAAACAGGAGCTGAAATTGATAAATATTTCAGGGTGTGTATCATCGTGAGGGAAAACGACGCGGAGTCTTCCCGCCCTCTAAGATCAACTCGTCCCGGTCGCATTCAAATTTTGCATAGTCATGTATAGGGGAATCGCGCGCGAAGGGAGCGAATCAACCGTAATGGGCGGGAGGAGGATTTGAACGAACCAATCGCAAAACAGTACCACGCCCCGTTTTCCCTCACGATGATACACACCCAATATTTCAAGGGTAAAGTCAATATTTATTGAATATTCTTGTAGTTGGCGGACAAGCACATAGCGTCAGGGTGAAAAACCAAACATATCTTTCATCGTCAATTTATGCTATAAGCAAAGTGGTTCAAAGGGGAGAATGTGCGGTTTTTATGTGGACCGTTATTGTGGTGGCTGAACACATCCTCACAATGATTAATGGAGATTCCTTGGCACCCGTCACAAGAGAAAGAAATTGTCCAGGAAAAAACTCTGAAACCGGCTGTGATTTTGCGGATTCCCTAGCAGATAAGGGCTGTCCATTTCGAGTTGCTGGTGAAGCAAGATGCATACGTACGCTTATTTACATAAGCACCTCAACATAGAGGTTTTAAGGTATACAACCAATCCAGCTCTTGGCTCCGAAACAGAAAGCTGCACGACTGATTGGAATTACCCAGGGTAAACGCGTTAACACCACACAAATTTACCCGTTGTTCACATGAACGTCAACATCTTTACCGTGGGCGATTTCGATGTTGAATCCAGGCCCGGGGAGTGTAAATATATCCCATGCATTATCACTGCTTCTCTTCTTTGATTCTTATCTACTTGGATTAAATGAAAGAAATGATCACGTGGATAGCTGACTTGTATTGGATAGCAGAGTAGATAAAACCATTGGGAACGGATATATACGCGCCATGTTTCAATCCCACGGTTAAATATATCGGATGCGTTCCCAGAATCTGCATTTTAAGACATTTATATGTTGGTGCGCACTGTAATTGTGACTTAATTTTATTTTTATGTAAAAATTCAGCTATTTTATTGCCTTTGAAAACTAAGATAACACGGTTCACGGCTCTCCCTATATAAGGAAACTCTCATGAATTTGCTCAAGCATTTTCTAGACTACCTGAATGAGGCTAAGCTGGTAACTGATCAAGCTACAATGTTATTTATTTATTTATTTGATATGCCAAACTTTACAAACATTTCCAGAAAATGAGAAATATCGACAAGTCCTGAAGTAGAACAATTCTTGGGAGGCGTACCGGTAAGAGTTAAAAAGGGATTTCGAAGTGAGGCTTGACTTAGATACATGGATGGCTATTTCTTACCTTGAATCAAGAAGTTTTTTTTTCGCAAGAAGCTTTTAGTGGTGGTAAAACTGAGTACTTAACAAAGTAAACATTAAAATACACGTGAAACATAAGCCCTAACTCCTTTTTGTTTTGATTTATGCTCCAGTGTTTTATGGTATGGTCTATTTATTATCTTAGCTACAATAATTCTTAGTACAATCAATCTGTAACATAGCTCTTCAGCACAACTACGATGAAGCGTTTGCAATCTTCGACTCGATCCTGCGCGCACGTCCCGACTCACCGCGAGCGCATTTCGGAAAAGGTCGAGGATACCAACTCAGGTGGGAAAATCGCCATATTATTAGCAGCCATTACGCTGCGTTGTAGACTTTGTTTACAGAGGTGAACTTACCTCCAACGACATCGACTTCGGGCACGCCATACAGGAATACGAACAGGTCCTCGATAATGAGGAGACTCCGAGTGCATTATTCCGGTAAGTCGGCGACTTCTGTCAGTTACTTTGCATGTAAACTAGAAAATAACAATATCAATTCAAAAGGCAACAATCCTGAGAATTTCGCTGAATCCACAACAATCTTGCCGATCCCTGAAATTCTAGCTCCCTCGTACACTCGTCTCGAAATTGCATCAGTGATTCGGTTTCGAATGTCGCGAAGAGCAACTGGTTTTCTAAAGAGGCTTACAGTGAACTGTCGAGGCGATTAGTAGAAATAGTTCATTTTTTGTCGCTTCAGCGCACTTCTTCAAGTTTTCCAGTAAGAACATTACCGTGAGAAGTGCAAGAGAAGTGACTGACTACGAACACTTTGAAATGAGTAAGCACTTCATGAGTTAGGAATATCTTTCAGGAAAACGTATGCAGAATTTTTCTGGAGCAAGTAGATTTTCAACCGTATTCTTCAATTGAATAAAAACAACGTATAAATCAAAATTATTGGGACCATTACTATGAATGCATGAGATAAAATCATGAGATTCTTAATAATTGAACTAATCCCAAATCAAATGGCAAATAAAAATAGAGATCCTTGACATGTCAAAAGCAGGTGTAGCGTAAACCAGGCAAACCATAGCCCAGATGAGCCATTGTATGGATGGGTAATGCCACAGTTCTGGCCCCGCATGCATCACTGAGATTACCCAGGGTAAACGCGTTAACATCATGTTAATGATATGAGAATTTAGGGCTATTAACACGTCTAGGACCTCAGATAACGGGTACATTTCTGTACTACAACACATTAACCATGGGTAGTCTCAAATGTGCATCCCTATTGTATATATGGTGGTATTCGAGCTGCTCGGCAGCTTGATTCTGATCGTAGCTCTGAGGTGAAGGGATCTGGAAATGATAGGGAGCGACTCATCCTGAAGATGGAAAATTCTTCTGCGTTCCAGAACACTTGAAGCTAAAAATCCTATCGTTACAGTCTAATTCAAAAGTCGCAGAATTTAAAAATCTATGCATGGCACCCTTTTTTCTCTAGTGCCCGTCCGTTTTTCTCTAGTGCACACTTTTCTGAGTTCTCTCTTTCTCTAATATATCCACAATCATCTTTTCTTATGAAATACGCTATGCTGAGCCATTCATATTGAGCTCTCGAGCCGTCCATGGCTTTCGAATCTAGACTCTCTTAAAGACAAAAAAAACTTGGGAGGCCCGGGAGAGATTGTTTATTAATTTCCTATTCTCCGTACAAGGGAAGGAATGAAACGGAGCCTTTCCATTTTTTTTGTTCCTCTTTCTCTTTTCTTCACTTATTTTATCAAAAGTTCCCTCTTGTTTATTTACTACTCTGAAGAAGCAAGACCTTTGGAAGTTTAATAGACGAATAAAATGGATGGTTAAGGTTTATCCCCTATGGTTATTCCAAAGCAATTTCCACTCGATCATTCCCTAGTTTTTCCGTATTATTATCATAGCCGCAAGTCAGCTGTTAAAATAGCTCTTACCCTGCAACCTCTCAACGGATAAATCACCGCGTTGTTTTTCTAGGCAAGCCGCATCTCGCCTCATCGAATTAGCCAGCTTTCGAGGTGATTTCTACAGATGTCTCCTAACGCATAGGAGCCTTGTTGACAGGTTATCCCATTTATCCGGGCTTGATTCTCAAGAGATGTTCAAGAGCACTCTTCGTCCATTCAGGTTTCCGGAAGAAGTCGAGCATCAAATTGATGTCGCATTGACATTTATAAAAATGAAACGGTTAGAGGATGCGAAGAAAGTCCTACATAATGTAGGTGATATCCAGAATTCTACAAATCATACAGTTCATCTACCTTTTATACTATTTTTCCCTTCTTCAGATAATTGAAAATGACCCCAACAATGCGGTCGCATTGGCATACTATGGCTACATTCTTAAGGTTTGTCCGATTTCATTAGCGAAAAGACTTTTTTCGGAAATGAAAAAGCAGAGGACACATTTAGGTGGCCGAGGACAATACTGAGCAAGGAGTTGCTTACATGAAAAAAGGACTACGATTAGGGGGAGACGAAATCACAGATGCAAAGTAAGTAGTTCCCTTTTACTCGTAACAGTAGCATAGAAAAATCTAGAAGCATTCGAAAAAAATTTCACTGTTCATACACCATCTTCTAGCCGCTTGCACAGCTATGGCAATCGACACAATTCGAAAGAGGAATATTTCAGGTTCTATTACCATCTTGGACAAGGTCTAATGATGCTGGGGAGGCCAAATGAGGTGAGTTATGGAATCCAGGGACAGTTCGTCGTGGATATCATAAATAGAATGAAAATAATGGGAAAGAACAGGCCATCTTAACAATAAGTAAAGATGTCGAACTTGTAGCCACAATAAAAATAAATACTAAAAAGTTCCATAAAGAATTCCTCCGATTATGTGGTTCTCAAATATTCTGGACAAAAACATTACATTTACCTTTCGTTCTCCACGCCGATCAGTCAGAAGGAAATCGGATAAGGCCTCCAAAAAATTCAAAAACCGCCAAAAATCATTTCCAATTTTCTCATTAAACAGATTCCTCCAGTTAATTATTCGCGTCATCGACTTTCTATTTTATTTCTCCTCTTTCTTGAATTTTTTTTCTTTCAGAATGATTTTATTCCTACAATATTACCTCTTCAAGTGGTTCTGTTCTGTACTTATTTGACGCGCCTAAGTGTGCATTTAAATAAATAATTAAGTAAAAATAACTGCTTGAAAGTCTTCTTTTTCCTTTGTTATAAGGCGTTTCACCAAGAAGGATAGTTGGATAGACGCCAGAGAGCAAAAGAAAGCGGAAAAGTGTGCAGCGATCAGAGAGGGCAGCGAGAAAAGCGGGAGACATGCGCAAATATTCAACTTACGGCATCTGAAATAGACTATACCCATACATCGTGCCATCAAAACTAGAACGGATAGATAATAAAGGAAGTTCCGTCAATTTCCTGAAATTCAGGCGTATTCGGTCTTCGAACACGCTGCCACGCTAGGATTGTTCTTATCCGCTCAGCAACGGTCAATGTACAATGTCGAAGGACTCACTGGACGAGCGTGGTGGAGCAGTGAACAAACTGGTTACGCTAAATACTTGAAGGTAAATGTAAACTTTCCATAACTTTGGATTTGTTCCCCTGTAAATAGAAGAACGTTTCAGGCAGTAGAACGTCAGTGGGTTTCGATAAGAGCCGAAGCAGCACGAGTTTACCAATCGGCTCCAAACTCATGGAAAGAAGAAAATCCGACAATTACCGTCGATGGGCGATGGACCGCATTCCCATTGCTGGAAAATGGTCATTTCAATTCGGAAAATTGTGAATTGGTGCCGCAAACATGCTCAATTCTAAGGGAGTTCCGAGAAAGTAGTAACGCAAGCAGATCTGAGGTTGGATATCAATATTTCTCTGGATATTTTTGTGATTTTTTTCTTCAATTACATTATTTTGCTTCCTCCATACTAATTGTTGTTTGTGGTGAACGGAAACAGTGAATGGTTTTCAGATGCGTTTCTCGGCATTATCATCTGGAGCACAGATACTACCACATTGTGGGCCAACTAACAGCCGTTTACAAGCACATCTGGGACTTATTGTGCCTTCAGAAGCAAGAATAAGGTGAGGAAAGCACGTCATTCTGAAAGAACTCTAGTGGTCGAGGTTCAGACGCCGCGCTACAGCAAAGAATTGATCGAAACCGAGAACGCTGAAATTTGCGGACGCGCAGACAACTAGAGGGCCAAGACGCGAGTGACGCGGCGCTGCCGGCGTGCGTCGGCCGCTGAGGTCTCCTAAACGTGACATACGGAGACATAAATTTGGATTGAACTAGTTTTTTTTCGGCACACCCATGAGTGTTTCGTGTAGTGTAGGTATCTATGAGTAAATAAATAAATAAATAAGTAAATAAATAAATAAATAAATAAATAAGTTCCCCCCCCCCCCC
>JARK01001451.1:574094-584447 GCA_000688135.1 Ancylostoma ceylanicum | reverse complement strand
CCCCCCCCCCCCCAATAGGCAAACATCACTCAACTCGAAACTATTAGTTTTAGATCCTTCTCTCATTTCAGGGTAGGTAATGAGCAACGTGGATGGAAAACTGGAAAATTCATCATTTTCGATGACTCCTTTGAGCATGAAGTAAGAGCATTTTGAATTGATCTTCCAAAATTTCATGAAAAAAAAACTGATTATACGTTCATATGTTACAGTTACAATTCGATGGAGCCTCCTCATCCTCCCTACGCCTAATCCTCCTAATTGATCTCTGGCATCCGGAAGTCGAATCGCAACAGCGAACTGCTCCCGAGGATGACTGACTGATTACGTGCAAGTTGATGTATTTGGAGATATTATTCCGTGTTTGAGCTGCCATAGAATCTGATCAAATGAGATATAAATTGTTTTTTATTTAATTGTGTTTGTTTTTGATTGAATACACACGGATAGAGCTACCAGTCCAGACGTTGAGATCTCCTATATGTATGTACAATGGACTGGAAAATGAGGGTTCGATGGATGAAAGCTGCAATTTTCGGGAAAAAATTAATCTTTTTCGGAAAAAAATGAATAAAAGCAGAGCGAAATCCGTATCGAAGATATACAACGCTTACAGGAGGAAACTCCAAAGAATTCTGAATGAGGTCGGAATATATTCTGAATAAAAAATAGAAGGGGAACTGAATCCCTGTGAATCACTAGAGGACGAAAGCTATTTCACCATCACTAGTTTGAATAATTCAGGAATCTTGCCTCAAAATCCACAACAACAAAAAAACTATGGTGAATATGAAACTAGAAATCTACGTACAGATCTCATCTAGATTTGTGTCTTAGATGTGTTCCAAGGGAAAAAAAGTTTAAAAAAAATCAAAAAACGACCATGTCAACTACAACCTAAGAATTACGATAGTCGAATATACAGTGTGTATATTTCGGGGTGGCCCGTGAGCGTACCGCATCCCATGACGCGTGGCATACTGCCCGCAGCGCTTCAGGAGGCAAGCAGCTGAGTATCGATCGCCAGCTCGCGTCATGGCGGGCGGTGCTCCCGTACGCCACTCCGAGATATACACACCATATGTGCTGAATAACTTTTCTGCACCCTCTCCAAATGTCGCACAACCTTCAGCATTCTTTTCTTGTCTAACATCTCTTCAACTATTTTCCCGAGTGAAACGGACTATCCCTACGAAATTCCATTAAACAAATTATTAAAAATTTATTTCAAGAACGACGTTCTCACAATAAATAGTATACCTCGTATACGTGAACAGAAAAAAAAGAAAACTCGGCGCCATATGAGGACATAATGGAAAACATTAAGATCACGGCAGATCAGTGCATAGCGAAGTATTTAGAGATACAGAATGTTCTTTTCAATGTAGCACAAACAAAAATGACAGATAACAGGTCCATAGGCACAATTTTCCAAATACAAGCAAAATTCACTAGAAAAAAAAGTAGATGAATTTCGGTGATATAGGTTCATCTCGACAAATAAATAGCATAAACGTAGTTGCATAATACGCGCTGCGAACAGGCGCTACCTACGACGAACCATCACACCGTTGGATTCTGTCACAGATAGAGTAACAGGGCTCATGAATAAATATTATAATGCAGACATATCTAGTGGAGAACGTTGTTTCACTTTTTCTATGACTGAAAGGGCACAAGAACTTGCTGGAAACTGCAACATACGAGTGAAAGATGGAGCATTCCTTAGGCTAGAATTACGATAAAGCTCTTCGTCCGATTAGTCACCAGCTGTTGAGTGAACAGACAATTACTGTACAGACAAGAAACCAAAGACTGGTATAGGCATAGAGCTCTATGTAGTCCACAAACAATGAAAAAAAAACAAGTAAAGCCACGAAGTGTAGAGCTTCATATTGATTCGATAGTTACGCTGAGCTGTAGCTACACTCGGAAAATAAATTAATTATGAGGTCATGCACAACATTAGCTAAAAACATCGATAAACTATTTTTCCGAAGGAATTATTACGCATTACGTCATTTGTCCGCATAATCAATTTCGCCTCCAGCTAACGCGACATCAATCTGAAACAAAAAAACAATCAGCCTTAGCATGTAACCAAGGACAACTGACACACTTTCTCAATTTTTCTACACCAAACAAACGACGGATGTCAAATGCATCCAGTAGTATGGACGGATGTGCTGAGCCCCAAAAACAATTTCTGCCAGTTCCCCCAAACACAGCTCACCAAACAGCCGAACATCCCCGGATAAAGGGACGTCCACAGGACTTCACTATGCGCAAAACAAACAAACAAAAAAGTTTAAAAGGCAACTGTTAGCATCGTGCACAGCCAACAAAACCTCTTCGGACAAACAGACCACAACTCACCTCTCTTTTTGTTACACTTTTCTCAACAACCGTAACCGTACGCTCGCCAGTCACTGCGTCAACAACCATACTTCTTTCAACTGAGATATCGTTGCTTAGTATCCTCTCCGATGGAGGAACACATACATCCTCACCAATCGCTGGTAACTGAAATTGTTTGGTTTTAATTAAAAGACTGTCTTAATTATCAAATATCCTACAAGTTAGATGTATAGTCCATGAAAATCTTTGCTTATAAGGTGAACTACCTCACATGTTCAAGTTTTAATGGTAGCATGACTGTGAAACAGGCGCAACGGATTATCATCTACCATTGCAGTCATTGCTATCGCAGCTAAGAATCAACTGTGGTGAACCATGGACGAGTTGTCCACTCTGTGCACGTGCTCCTGACTTGTGCTCTGTCAACTAGCGCGTTGTTGAGAAAGACGTCTGCGTTAGAAACTGGTTCACATTTCTGGCTCCAATGTCAATGTACAGTGAACTCCAAAAAGTCGTAGACAAGGGCCGGGATCGCAGCGCGGCTTTCCTCCGTGTCTCTGCCCAGCGGACCCGCTGCGTCGGTGCAGCAGACAACCAGGGTGCCCGCGCCGCGTTCCCGGTCCTTGTCTACGACCGCCTGGCGTTCATTATCTTCACCTTCTTTCACAACTGTAATACACTGCCACTGCACGCAGGGAGCTTCAACTCAGAAGCGAAAATTTCCATGAATATGTTCACCCAAACTGACAACAACCTACTGAGATAAGCTGTAAACGATCCATGATGGCGTCTGCTTCTGCCCTTTCCTGATCCAGACTTCTCAAACGAGCCGCCCGCCACTCGCTGCGTCTTTGTTGCTCCATGGCTCTTCAAACATGAGAACGTCAACTTTAGAAATAATGGGATAACATAGAAGGCTGCCGATACACCGATTAAAATATGCGCCTATAGTAGACGACTTAATACATTTTCTAAATAAAGCGTAATTGAATCAAATCAACGAGTGCATCCACTCACCTCCTCTCCACCTCGTTTAGAGGAATTTCAGAGTTGAATAGATGCGACGAAGGTGATGAACTGTCAATCCTCTTCGGATGAACAATTCTGGACTTCACACTGAAAATTATTGTTCCCGAAACGTCATCACAGCTCCAGAACTCAAAAGATACGGAAACAACTGCAAGAAGCTAACAGCAAAATGGACTGACCAATCATCAAGCATCTTTTCAAATCCAGCTGCACTTTCTTGGGGACTGATAGCTTCACGATTTGGAGTCCCTCTCCTTTGCCCTTCTTCTTCTTTCATTTTGAGGGCATCATTTTCTGTGATAAGTGGTTTCATAGCTGAAACAGCCTCAGACATTAGTTTGGAGAAAAATTTAATTAAAGTTAGCAAGCCTATTTATCAAACAAGAACTCTTAGTCGCAAAACTTCTCTTAGCCAAAAAGTGGCGAAGGCCATTTGGTAAACTTTGATTGGAGCAAATAAAGGAAAAGAAAAAGCACCTGGAGATGGCAAACTGCTCGCTGAAGCATGTTTCGTGGCCAATCTTTGCACTTCGATTTCTCTCTCGAAATTCTTCACTTTCGAAGCAAAAGTGAGTTTCTCCGGCTGTGTGAGATCACCAACTATCGGGACATTTTGCAACTAGAAACAAGTAAACAAGTGCGTTCAAATAAGCAGCGAATATAGAAAAATCCCTCACCTGTGAATTTCGTAGGGTTGGTTTCGGTGCAACAGCTGGAGGAATTCGGGAGGGTTTCTTAAAGTTGTAGATTTCCATATTTTCAAGAAAACGCTGGTGATTTTAAGAAAATCTATTTGAAACATGGAATCTTTACGCTGAGGAAGCGAACTAAATCTTTCGAGGTATGACATTTCGCACGCGAAAACAGTTTTTCTACTCGATTGGAACTGAATTGAAATGAACAACAAACATAGAATTAAACTGAATACCAACACCCGATGGAGCACACTTGCAGGATTTTTTAATTTGAAAAACCATGTATAGTTTGTTAGTTTGCCCAGTGTGGCATGCCGGCGCACCGCCCACCATCACGCAAGGCGTCCTGCTCGCGATCGATACTCAGCTAGTTGGCTGCTGGAACGCCGCCAGCAGGACGCCACGCGTGATAGCGGGCGCTGCGCCAGCACGCCACCGCGGAACTAACAAACTATAATGCAGTTGCAGTGTAAGTATGAAAAAAATGAAACAGAACAGAAAGCGGACTGAAAGGAAAATACCGAAGCAGGAGCAGGAGCGGAAGCCACTATTGGAGTCGTGGGCAAAGGGCTGGACGAAGCCAAAGGAGGTTCGTCGAATCGAGACGCTTCTTGGTGATGTTCACCATTTTGAATAGAAGTGTTAGCGACAGTTGAAATCGAGGAAGTTGACACAAGCTTGTTCTCGTCCACTAGCACGTTGCTCGAGGAGGACTGCTTAAAACAGAAACGTTTCCCAAACGAACAAAGAATTTTAGTGGTATTAGCATAATTAAATAAAATTTAAAAAAAGCTCTGTATATACTGCTTGAAAAATCATAATTTTCAGCCATACTTGCTACATGCAGTTCATGAAAAGAGCAGCTCAACCTTGCGGAAAATCAACAGAACTGTCAAAACTGGAAGAAATAGACACACAAACACATTAATTAGGATGTTCATTTACTATAAATAGCTATTAAATTATTCTCTGAGGACGAAAAAAAATTTGATAACTGATAACACAACAGTATCACCGATAAATTGAAACATAATGAACATTGAACTATATGAGGAAAAAATGTAAGTAAGGACAATGTCACTGGACGAGAACAAAAAATTAATAAAGTTTAACGGGGTCGCGACAGCCGACACAATCACGTCACAACTACTTTCAGTGACTAGAACGATTTGTAAAGTGATCAGAGACTAGAAGGTGAACAAAGAACCATGTAGGCACACACTTGGACAACGCGGAGCAGTAAAGTACTGATAGTCACTGTACATACACAGAAACAGTAATTCAAACACGTTGAGAATAAGTTAAGACAGCTTCAACATACGCAGTTACTGCGGTATATGAAGAGAACACAGTACTGCCCAGGTAGTGATAATGAGTTCAACATCTTAACTGTAAAACAAGGAACGAAAGAGCTTTGTAAAAGGCACGCATTATCGGCAACCGTGGAAGTTTCGGTCGTTGAGGCCGAGGAGCAAGCACTATAGCATTAACTTCTAGTCTACCATTTCAATTTTAGCCGAACATGGAAGAAAAACCCACTACATACAAGAAGCCTTGTCCTCGACATAAACGCCTTTTTTCGATTACGGCATGAAACCAGCAGAAGAATTCAATAGAGAAGTGATCAGAATATGTATGAAGTCTGAACACCTCTTTTAAAAACACTTACCGACGACGTAATCGTTCTATCATCGATGCGAGGCACGACCGGTTTGTTATATCCGTCACAAACGAGGATGCGTAGCTCATTGGAGGAACGGAGGATCGTCGCCGCCTCGGACTGGTCACAGCCCAGCAACGAGTCTCCGTTTACCTCAATAAGGCGATGTCCAACCTGGAGACCAGCTCGATGGCACACGCTTGACGGCTCCACCTAACAAAAAAGAAATTCGTGCGTTACTGACATTATCGAAGATAAAAATAAAGACAGTCCAGTAAAATCAGATTTTCTAGTGTCAAGCAATACAGTAAAAGCTTTTTACAATAAATCAGGTTATATTGCATACTCTACTATACTTACCTTCTCGACAAATATTCCCTCGTCCCTCTCATCGGCTGGATTTGCAGCAGGCTTACCAACTCCGCCATGAATTGAGATACCTAGCGTTTGCCCCTCCTTCCGAGTCACCTCGATCACTTTCATTCCAGGAGGTTGCGGTTCATGGGTGACTAATAGGACAACACGCGGACCACTTTGTTTCAAAGCCTGAATACAATTTCAAAATCGGGTTACAACCAAAACATCTCGTAAGCTCAAGATAACTAACCTCAACAGCCTCAATGTGATGAGCTTTTCGGATATCTCTCTCATTCACTTCGAGAATCCTATCGCCAATGCGAAGACGTTGACATCTGAACATGAATATGACAAACACTCATTGGTTAGGTCAACAAATGAAAATTCGGAACCTTGCAGCAGGTGAATTCGCAGCTATTTTGCTTATGAACACTCCTGGTCTGTCTACTCCAAACGGATGACTCGAGTGGTCGCAGCCTCCAACAATTGAAAGACCAAGTGATTTTCCATCTTTCATAAGAATCACCTTTAAATTTCAACACATAATTGTACATGAAGTTAGGTAAGTAATAACGAATTGAATGTGACACATACCTCTTCCGTAGTTCCGTCCCATGACGAAGTGTCGGCAATTTGACCAGGTGGTAGGGGATTCACTGATGGAAATTTAGTGATAACCTGCAAAAAGAGAGAGAGAGAATAGAAATAACAAACAATTTTGGACAAAACCCTTGGAATAAAAAGAACGGTGACCTACATTCTCAGAAATAGGAGAATGTGTAGTGGGAGACGAAGTGATGAGGGGAGTCGAGGGTAAAGGAAGGGGAGAAACACGTGGAATGAAGTCGCGCTGAAAATCATACAACATTTGTATATACCACAATGAAAATCAGAAGCTCATTTTCATGCAATGTTCTTTGCAACTTCTCCACCAATAAAAACATCATATCATGGGTAATTTCGAGGAAAAAGTTCCGCTTCGGGAACGGCATGAACGCCGATCCAAGTAGAATTATGTATCGCTTCCACAAAATCGCGTCTTTATCAGTCCCATTAATGGAAAATCTTTGTGGTGGCTATGAATGTCCCGACACGTCCCAGTGTTCGCACGATGAATAGAGCGCAATAGTCACACACAATAGAATTGTCCATGCATACATCCAATGCACTATTTTAAGACATTGTTCCGACGCATTCCACATATAAAGGCAAAGGTTCCAGAGAGGGAATGTAGACAAAACAGCACATATGTATTCATAACGGCTCTTCTCGTTCAACGAGCCATTGCTGATTCGCTCCAAAAAATTACTTTGCCCTGCATTTAAAAAAATCTGCTGCTCTCCACATCTCAATCTCTCATATTAGTCGGAGACATTCCTCGAATCAAGTCAAAATACTGAACCTGGATTTCCGTGGATTTCAACTACAGTCTCTCTCAAAAATCCTTGCCTCACACTACACACCACGTCTGTTGTAGCGCACCGCGCCACCCATGCATCATCATAGGTGATGCGGCGCTGCGCAGCAGACGGGCGGTGCAGCATGAGGCACAGATTTTTGAGGGAGACTGTACCCATACTTTATAACTTCGATGAGGCTAGCCGCACTGGTTTGAGTAAGCGAGTAACAGTAAATAGAAACGTAACCAGTTCAACTTACGTCATTAAAATCTTGCAAAACATTCTACTATGTGAAAATAATCCTAGTAATAAAAATCAACTAACCATTACTGTAATATAGACATCTTCGAATGGATTACCCGTGAGTAATGCCACAGCTTGATCGTGACGGACTCCCTTCAGACGCGTTCCATTAATCGAAACCACTCGGTCACCAACCTGAAGCAGACTATGATTTTTATGTGCGCCAAACTTCTACATTCTAAAATTCCGAGTTAATGACGTTTTCCAAGGTAAATCTATCGCTGACACAACAATCGTATCTTACAAATTTGCACCGTGCACAATATCTGCAGCCAAAAAAAAAAAGAACTTTGACGTCCGTTTTTACAAAACCATAACAGCAATATTTATTACTTACACATAGCTTTCCTTGACAACCTGCTGGTCCATTTGGTGTAATATAGCTAATGAAAACGCCATCTCCAGCTCCAGTTTGTGATGAAGCAACAGCGAATCCAGGTGAACCAGAGGCATCACTGAAAAGAGATTATTATACAACACAGAAAAAAAAATCACAATGTGCGATATAGACATCCTCGAATTCTGTGGCTACACATACGAAATGATATATAGGTCTGATCCCTGCACCGCTCCGTTTGCGTCATGCTCAAGTGCCTACTTACTTGTTAGCTAGTTTCATGATAAGGGCATGGGATAAGGATGAAAACGTGGGCGCACATTGAAGAACTACTATCGTTTGACGTCAAAAGACTAAAGTAGCTTTCGGGAACGTCAGCAAAGATAAGCTATCCAGTTCACATGGCTACTCAAGTAATGTGGGATAAGATGGAGAAAATAAGCATACCGCTTCAGAGTCACGCTCAGTGTTTCACGATTGTGCATAGGCAAGTCTCCAGGATCAGTGATGAAGGAAACGTCCAACGACTGTTCCGGAGATCTCTGTAGAGGAAAATCGATCAAACCATAGGAAACTACTGACACATTGGTCAAAACAGCCGAAAAAAAAAACATACCACAAAACTGGCTCCTACATTATCTCGTCTCAGGACCGTAAGTTCGACGACATCACTAGGTTCGTTCATGGCACGCACAGCTTCATCATGTGATGCGCACGTTACATCAACATCGTTCACCCTAATAAACGTGGATTTGCGTTCGGATATATGTAACATTTACAAGATCTTCTTACTTCATTAGCTTGTCATTAACTCGAAGCCCAGCCACATCAGCGGGACCGTCTGGAGTGACACGGGAGACGAAAAGCGAGCAATCCCCATCGATGAACGGAGTACTGCCTAGACCGCCAGCGATAGACAGCCCCAGATGACCGTTCGTGTCACGAGTGATCGTAATTTTCCGGGGTACACCTTCTCGTGTGGTCGGTGAAACCACTGACGTTCTCTCCTTGAAAAGAAAAATAATTTAGATAACATTACAAAAAATCCTCAAATACTGGAGGAGGAAACCACAGAAAGAGCTGCTCGTCTAACTCATGCACACATGAATACTGATAGTATTTTTTTAATTTTTACAGCACCAATGGAATGCTGCTACGAAATTGAAATCTAATCACCTATTTTGCAAAATACGAAGACGGAAAAAATCGCTCAGTTTCGGCGTCTGCTTCTGATCCGAACTAGAGGGAATGGCATGGGGTGCATCGTGAGAGAAAAAACGGAGCTACTGCTACACTACTGGCATTTTCAACAGCTCTTCTCCCCCGATTACAGCAAAATCGTCCTCACATCACCTCTAAATTTGTCCACATATAGTACAAGTGCTAACAACAGAAGGGTAGACAGAGCGGGGATAGCTTTTTGGATGCACCAATCGCCTAACAGGGGCACCGCCCCGCTTACCCTTGGGGCACGCTATACACGTGGGTTTACTATAAAATATCAGGTTGTTGCGAAATTAATTGCCGAAATAGACAGCCCAGTTCAAAATGTTGTAACTCTGCTCAAACTCAACTTTATTTATCAAAACAAAATCCTTCAGATTCTACAAATCTCTGCCAACGATCCGGTAATTCATTTATACCTTTACAGTAGAAACTGAGATCACAAGATTTTAAGAACTCTTAGAAGGCAATTTCAACATGCTCCAAATCAGGAAACTGCTGCTGACGCAGGTTTGCTTCGAGAGCCCGGAAAAAGTGTTATCGGTAGCGGAGAGGTCTGTAGAGTAAGGTGTGTGAGGGAGAACCTCGATGCCTAACTGCGTCAGTTTTTGCCGGGTGAGTTTTGAAGTGGGAGGCCTAACGTTATCCTGGATCAGGACAGGCCCACCTCTGTTTACCACTGCCGGCCACATTTGTCGCAACTTTTCATACATCAGGTCTAAGTCACAACCGTAAGACTCTGATGTAACAGCCTGACCAGGTTGCAGAAGGCTTTAATGAATAACACCCTTACAACACCACCAAACTGTCAACATACCCTTTCTTGGGTGAAGATCTGGTTTAGGGAAGCTTCGAGGTGTGCAGAACTTGTCTAATCATATATAACCACGTTCGTTATTATCGAATAGCCATTTTTCATCTACAGTTATCAAACGGTGAAGAAATGGCTCGTTTTTCTGGCGAACGAGGAGGTTAGAACAGATCTCGTAG
>JARK01001451.1:549267-573852 GCA_000688135.1 Ancylostoma ceylanicum | reverse complement strand
TGCCGCCAACGTACGAGTAGTAGCATCGGGTTTCGTTTCCACCGCTGCTCTCAGAGCTTGATCGTCCAGCGACATCCTTCGACCACGACCGGGTTTATCTTCGAGACCAAAATCGCCGGAAGAGAATTTTGCGAACCNATTTTACCGATCTGTTCAGTTTTCGTTTCGTGCATTAACCTTATACGAAAACTAAACATAAAAGTAAGTTTCCCCCTGCACTCAACAGTAAAGTAAGGGAAACTCACCATTGTGTTTATTATTTGTTAAAATGATTATATATGCAATATGTGCACATATTTTACAAAATTTTTATTAATAGTTAACTTAACTTCAAAACTTACATAAATTTATATAAGTGGAATATAAGCGTCCGACCATATTTGGTGTAGAATAGTATGAAATGAAGAGCACTACGTGGAACTGTTGTTAATCAACTGTTGATGTTTATGGTCAACTACGATGTTGATTATAAAATCAATTGTAAAATTACTGGGGTAGAAGACCGTTGTTTCGTGGGGGTGTTTGAGTGACTCCTAATTCTATTAGATGTCAGGCGTATATTAACTAGAATATTTCTTTCACAAAATCCTTAGTCCTAGAGGTATTTATATTGAATTTGAATATGATGTAATTATTCTTGAACAAACAACGTAGGAATGAGCTTTTGATTGTGAATTTATTGTAGTTCATTTTCAATAGAATGTTCTTAGTTCGTGTCAGTCGGTTTACAAAGTCCTGTCTAGTAGAACAAGTGCGAGCTATTCGTAAAACTTCAGCATAAATGGTAGCTTTTTTAACTCCAACTGATATATTAGTAAAGAAATGCGGAAATCTTTTTATAGGGAAGCCAAAGGAGTCAGTTTTGTTGTACATTTTTGTAATCACAGTATTGTTACGTATGTTAATTTCTAAATCCAAGTAATTGCACTTGTAATTTGATCCATGTGTGGTTTCCAGCGATAGTACACCACAGTAGACCTCATTCAAAATTGTCAGAATGGTATTATCTAGAGTATTATGCATTATCAATAGATCGTCCATGTATCTGTAAGGGTAGAAATATATACTAGGGTCTAAACATTTTTTGGCGTAAATGTATTCATAGTATGACAAAGTGAGGTCTGCTAAGAGGGGGCTAAAATTGCCTCCCTGAGGTACGCCTATATTTTGTTTAAATACTAGTGAGCCAAATGAACAGAAACTATTATTTAGAAGATAGTCTACCAAAAAGAGAATATCTGTCACAGTGTACTGTCTGCTGGGAGAGTGATCGTAATTGTCGGAATAAAAAACTTTGTTATATTCAGTACAAATTAATTTCTGCCTACCAGCATTGTTAAAACACAACTTAAGAATTTCTTTAACATTTGTAAGGATAGTAGTTTGTGGGAGATTTGTGAACATATTTGTAAATTCGGCGGAGAAAAGTTTGATATCATTGGATTGATGTTTAGCTAGATGTTCGCTGATATTTATATTATTTATAGACCAGTAACCATGAAATGAATGGTTCCGTATTGCTATGGATTGTACATAGTTTTTGAAATGGTTTTTGATAAATGTAAATATTCTCGTAAGTTCTAAAGCTAAAGGTTTCATGCTGCTGTTGAAAGCCCCTGTAATGTAACGAAATTTTGGTGGGGTTTTGTGTAGCTTCGGTAAAGCATATAAAATAGGTATATCTGGATTGTCTAGAGGTTTCAAGTGATTATTTATGAGAAACATTTTGTGTCTTGCAATGATTTCTTCCCCAGTTTCTCTATTGTAGTATTCATAGGTGTTATTGGTTTTAGATGAAAAGAAACTGTGCCCGTTATAATCAACACCCATTTCATTCATGATTTGTGTGAGATAGAATTTTTTACAAATAATTCCATAGTTACTTTTGGCTTTATCTAATGGGCAAAATACAAAATTGCGTTGAAGCTGCTTTAACTCTGCAAAATCATTATGTGATAACGTGCTCCCTTGTGCAAGTATCAGGTTGTTGCGAAATTAATTGCCGAAATAGACAGCCCAGTTCAAAATGCTGTAACTCTGCTCAAACTCAACTTTATTTATCGAAACAAAATCCTTCAGATTCTACACATTTCTGCCAACGATTCGGTAACTCACTCATACCTTTACAATAGAAACTGAGATCACAAGATTTTAAGAACTCTTGGAAGGCAATTTTGACGTGCTCCAAATCAGGAAGATGCTGCTGGCGCAGGTTTGCTTCGAGAGCCCGGAAAAAGTGATAGTCAGTAGCGAAGAGGTCTGTAGAGTAAGGTGGATGAGGGAGAACCTCGATGCCTAACTGCGTCAGTTTTTGCCGGATGAGTTTTGAAGTGTGAGGCCAAGCGTTATCCTGGAGCAGGAGAGGCCCACCTCTGTTTACCACTGCCGGCCACATTTGTCGCAACTTTTCATACATCAGGTCTAAGGCACAACAGTAAGGCTCTGATGTGACAGCCTGACCAGGTTGCAGAAGGCTATTTAATGAATAACACCCTTACAACACCACCAAACTGTCAACATAACCTTTCTTGGGTGAAGATCTGGTTTAGGGTAGCTTGGAGTGGTACAGAACTTGTCTACCCATACATAATCACGTTTCTTATTATCAAATAGGAGCCATTTTTCATCTACAGTTATTAAACTTTCGAGAAATGGCTCGTTTTTCTGGCGAACGAGGAGGTTAGAACAGATCTCGTAGCGGGTGGATTGCTGGTCAGCGGTGAGATCATGGGGTGTCCACTTTTGCATTTTTCTCACCATGTCAATGGAAGCCAAATGTTTTGAAACTGTAGCATAGTGAACCCCCAGGCCTGCCGCCAACGTACGAGTAGTAGCATCGGGTTTCGTTTCCACCGCTGCTCTCAGAGCTTGATCGTCCAGCGACATCCTTCGACCACGACCGGGTTTATCTTCGAGATCAAAATCGCGGAAAGAGAATTTTGCGAACCAGCACCTCACTGTCCTTTCGGAAGGAAAATCCTTGTCAAAAACAAGCGCTATATTACGGACTGCTTCCTCTGCAGAATCGCTGAGTTTGAACTCGTACAACATGATCACTCGAAAATCGCGTCAACTCACCATTTTTCGCGACCCTATAAAAAAGTCAAAGGAAGAGCTAATCAGATTATTGAAGAAGCATCTGAAAGAGCAGAACAAACCCTACCAGGATCTAGCACAAGTTGGCTTGAAGTTGTTGAATTGGGCAAGAAAAAAGTTTTTTCCCAAGCATACCGTAAAACGGCAATTATTTTCGCAACAACCTAATATTTTTTGGTAGCATTTAGGTTTTAATTTTGATTTAAGTTTGTGCATTAGTCTCCTACCGATAATTGATAGTTTTTCAAGGTTTAGTTTATAACGTGATTTTATAACTTCAAGTTACTTTAATACTGTTGAGTACACCCACTTATGCAGGATGTGTTTATTTATGTGAGGAACGGGGCGGAAATTGGTTCCTTTGTCTAGAAATTGAATAACTCTTTTGTTATTTAGTACTTTTAAATCTCCTGTGATGTCTGTGATGTGAGTTAATATAGGGTTTATAGCGTTCGCTTTGACATACACAACTAGTTGTAAGTAATTCTTTTACTTTGGCAGGATGTAAATCTTTCAATGTTTGGTTATAGTTAAAAATCTTTCTTGACAGCGGCGGTGTGTAATTATACACTATTCTGAACGGAACGTACTTAACTTTGGAGCTGCTGGTGATGATTGACTTTATGGTAGTATGGTTTACTATTTTATTGATGTTTAGGTTGTCCAATATATTATGAATGTAAAAGGTTGGGAGATTACAGAAATTTCTGAGTAGCGTTTGGTCTTTGTTTTTGTTACACTGTTGAAAGTGGAATTTACATAAAAGGCACAAGAGAAAATGTTTTTGATTTGTGGGTAAATTTGACAAGAAGTTATGATCAAACGTATATTGAATAATTTTGTTGATTTTATTTTTTGTTAGTGAATGTAAATAATTTTTTAGCGTGCGAAAGTCTTTATTATGTATCATAAAATTAAGAAAGTCCTGTTTAAAGTCTGTTTCCTTTTGAATATTTTGCTTTAAGCGATTTTTATGACGTTTATGTCCATCTCTCTTACGTTGTTTAATGATCTTAAGAGAGAAGTAGGGATGATTCGAACGGAATGTTAGTGGATTATTTATATTGGAAACGTTTCCGTAATTATAAATGTTATCATTTTCGGCAATCTGTTGTGAAATGAGCATATGAATAATTGCTGGTATTGTGTTTCTTAATATTCAGTAAGTGTTCGCCAATGCGTTGTTCCAGTTTTCGTGTTGTTATGCCTACATATTGATATCCACAGTTTAAGCATGTGATGCAATAAACANCTATATTACAGGCTGCTTCCGCTGCAGAATGGCTGAGTTTGAACTCGTACAACATGATCACTCGAAAATCGCGTCGGCTCACCAATTTTCGCGACCCTATAAAAAAGTCAAAGGAAGAGCTAACCAGATTATTGAAGGAGCATCTGAAAGAGCAGAACAAACCCTACCATGAGCTAGCACAAATTGGCTTGATGTAGTTGGATTGGACAAGAAGAAAGTTTTTTTCCAAGCATACCGTGAAACGGCAATTATTTTCGCAACAACCTAATACTATTGAAACGGAAAAAAAAAATCCGGATTCACATCACTCATTTTGAATAAGGGAGCGTAAAACCACTGGTGCACAAACTTATGACACAATATCTTCCTGACAGTATTCTTCCTCCAGTACCTGTAAGCTCAACTAAAAACTGGCTAGTACATCAGAATGAAAACACAACTCTGAACCAACAAACAGTTCCTCAACGGAACCAACTCATGCGATGCAAGTCAAGCATGAAACGGGATTAACGATATAAATATTCACAAGGAAAAAGCGGTTAGTTGAAAATGCTTCCATGGTAAGAATACCAACAAGATGCACTGAATCTGAATTATTTCATAGGTACTCAAATCCTGATGCTTCAATTAGATCGAAAATAAAACTGCTCGAGTACTAGTCGAAAGTATAGCGGTTTCGACCGCCACGTGTATGGTGACACTGGATTTGGTACGTATCGATCGCGGGCCGACGATAGTGGCGACAGCGATGATGACGCACTACCCGTAATCGATATGCACCAAAATCAGTGGCAGGGGAGCACCGCGACAGCGCGGCTATACTCCCCAAGGATTGTAACAGTAACGTTACAAATCGAATCAAACTAAAGGAAGTGCCTGCAGCTTGTGATATCGACCAGTGAAGCAAATCAACATTTAAAAAATAATTGAAAGAGAAACATGGATTGAAAGCAAAGCTAACAACAACAACACGAGTCCAGTCACTTCAGAGCAAACCACGCAATCAGGAATAATCGCATGAACAAAAATGTTAGTAAAGTTCGAAAGAAAAGTTGCAGGTGAGTAAAAAAACTAAACTAGCATCAACGAGACAAATCCTAACTTAGTCGTTGGTGGTAAAGCGACATCACCTTAAGTTTCCAAGAACTGCAACCATGCTTTTGAAATCATGCCAGCAAAAATATCGTTCCAGGCTCTTTTTCTCGTCACTAAAACCCACTTTCTCGGGTGAGGTTAGGAGCGAACCACGCACTCCTTTGAAATGAGGCGTATTGATGCGTTTAAGTCGGCACGTCGATGGTGCCTCCGGAACGTCGCTAGCAAAAGCAACGCTTTTCGCCTGAACTCCCTAATAAGTCCCATAATAAAACAATTCGCTTAGAAGGTTTTTGATCGCAATCGCGTTCCACCTAATAATAAACATATGAAATAACAGGATATACATAAATGTAGTAGAGAAATCCTATAATCAGTGATAGTATTTATTAGAGGAGTGGATGCGCTCTAAAAAATAGAAAGGATTCGAGAGGAGCGGATGCGACAATTATTATGATAAATAAAGTACGGACTAAGACAAACCTGCACACGATCCTGAATTTGTTGCTCTGGAACAGCTACACTGTGTTCCGGCTCATACCTGTAAACAAATAACTCCTTCAAGATAGTTCTATCGAAAGTTGAGAATACATCAGAAGAAAGCTATCGCTGCATTCTATTAGGAAACGCCAGGCGCATTCGAGCTAACTATGTCGTTAGGTGCTTACATGCTTCTACTACGGAAGGTTTTTAAGAAACCTTCACTAATGGAAATTGTATTACGTAAGAGGAAGGATGAGGGATTATTGCATCAACGTAATCTGAAAAAAAAAGCACCAGCTTTTTAATTTGGAAGACAAACACCCCTTCATGATTAATGTTTTCTCTAATAACATTGACGACTAAGCATAAGGAACTGATAAACGCTTGAATCCCATACTATCTTCCGAATAAAGTTGGCAATTAAATTCCACATGCAGGGATAATCTCATTGAGTGCATAAATAGCAATATTTGAATCAAAATCCATGGAAAAATATGATATTTATAACGGCCGCATGGAACTCTTCGTGGCCGCATGAAAAAAAGAACTACATGATGGACAAAAATAGTATGGCAAACAAAAACAATGCACCAATATGTTCGAACTCACTCTGTTGGTGGAACACTCTGGAATTTGAGCGCTGAACGTGGTGCAGGTTGCGGAACACCAGTTGGTGAAGAGTCCAGACCGGCAGCTGGCTTCTTTGAAAGAACCAGGGTAGCCGGTTGATTCTTAAAAAGAGGGTAACATTTGTAACGTCAGATATGTGGAGTGGATCCGAAAGCATATGAAAGGAATAAGCTGAGTGGAGCAATTTCTGAAAATTACCTGATTTTGCCCGTCATGGTGTATCACGTGCCCATCAATGCTGCTTTTCTTCAACTTCTGTGGCTTCGGATGCGGAGTGTCATGTCGCTCAAACTGCCCAATCGGTAACTAGAACGAAACAACATCAAGTACATTTTTCTCTGGAAAATTATCACGATAGCTCCTCACTTTATCGTCATCAACTGTAGCGTCTTGGTCAGGGAAATGCACCTTCGGCCCACCAACAAAAGAACGGTTCTGGCCAGCGCGATCTTAAAACAGAAACATTAGGATGAATCGAATAAATATCAAAATCATATATGTGGCAGATTTTGACAAGAAAATGCGTGCTTAATCATGTTCAGATGTTCAAGTAACAAAGAAAAATGGAAACTATATAAAAACCTTCAACAATATACAAAAAAAATTCCGACTTCGAGGAGAGCCTAGACAATAACTTGGCGAAAACTAGTAGTAGAACAGTTAAAGAACAACACACTTGAAGAACAAATTCAAAAAAAAAAAGGATATAAAAAGAAAGATAAACAAACCGTTTTGAGTGTGAGCGCTCAGCTGTGGCAATAAATAACAAGAAAGCACTTTCACACCGGTACGTGGATCCCGTTCAACTTGAAGCTTCAGCATGGCTTGCGACTGAAAATGAACATTACCTTAAAAATATAAAAAAAGATGTGGATGAAATAAAAACTATGCCTTACTTGGTTCTCACTCAACCAAAGCGCTTGGAGTTTGAACAAAACATTGATCGTGAAAGGAAGATGACTTAGCCGATTGTTACACAAATCCAGCACAGTCAGTCTTTCACATTTTCCAATATCCATAGGAATTTCGGTGATTTCGTTCTCCCTCAAGGATAGCACCGTCAGTGACGCACAGCCACCAATCTAAAAACAAAAGGAAAACAATGATGAATCACATGTATGAAACCACACCTCGACAAAGGATGGAACATACCGTTGTAGGGATTGCTGTAAGCTTATTTTGATCGACATTCAAGTTCTTTAAATTCCTCAAATTTCCAATGGAAGAAGGTAGCTCCTGAAAAATTCATCAAGTGAGCATAATGTGAAACGGAGGAAACAATCGAGTTGAACAAGAGCATGAATATCGCTTACTTGCAATAAATTATGAGTTAGAAACAATTCTGTCAACTGCTCGCAGCTCCCAATGGACTGTGTCAAGTGATGGATGTGATTCTTCTCCAACTTCAGGATTGTTAACTTCTTTAATCGTCCTGAAAACTGGTAATTTGCAGTAACTCCTTAGCAATAAAAATTTCCTTCAAAAAGAAAGCGACTTTAACATCCTCAACATTTAAGGAAATGAAAGTAAAAAAGAAACAACAGAAAAAAGAGGAAATTCAATACGAAATAAACATAGTCTTTTCGCAAAGTGCGATTTCCCACCTATGGAATTTGGAATAGTTTGCAACTCGTTGTCCGCAAGGTTAACGTCAGTCAATTGCGAGAGATCCCCGATTTCCTCCGGCAGACTGGACAGTCGATTTTCACTTGCGTCTAAATTGGATTCACAGCATAAACTACAGAAAAGAAAAATCTTTAACAAGCTGAAATCGCTAGGTAACTGCGATAGTCGCAAACCCACCCAACTGCTCCAAATAACTGCACTTTGTCAATTGTTCAGGAAGGCTTTCTAGATCATTAGAATCCACGTACAGCTCTCTTAATGATTCCAAATAACCCATTTCCGCGGGCTGAAATATTTATATAAATAGTATAATTGAGCATTAGGAATGTAACTGCGAATATCCAAAACGAAAAAAAAAAACATGTAAAAGAAAAAAAGTGAACATACAAGCTGATCAAGCTCGTTCTGTCCGAGATCAATGACTTGCAAGTTCTTCATGTGCGTAATGCTAGCCGGAAGGGTTCTGATGAGGTTATCACGAGCTTCCAGAGAACGCAAATTAACCAACTGCCCAATGTCCACAGGAAGTTGAGTAAGTGACACGTCATTTAAGCCAAGGTGTGTCAATGAAACACAATGTGCTATGGTATCAGGTAACCTATAAATAACTCAGTAGAATTTCTATGACTAAGACTTGACAAGACGGGAAATGTTCGCTTACTAACCTCGTAATCGGATTTGAACTAAGATCCAGAACCATGAGCATCTTACACTCCTTTAGTTGTTCGGGCAAGTCGGAAATATCTGAAACAAAAAAGAAGCACTACAGCGTAACTACCATGAAAAACAGCAATTCCACTAACCATTCCTGCTAAGATTCAACTCTACGAGATTGGATAGTGAAGCAATTTCAGGAGGAACGCAGAAAATATCATTATCGCTGAGATCTAGTAGACGGAGCTTCGTGAGTCGGAAGAGTGTCTGAAGAAAAGTGTATCGTGAACATTCAAAACATTCAAACATCAAAATATTCCTTAGCAAAGCATTCCAGCAAAACTGCTATACCTTTGGTAATTCTTTGATGTGATTCATGGCAAGAAGAAGCTCTTCGAGCCCACGATAACGATCAATATCATGAGGTACAGCCTGGAAAAAAAAGAGATAAGGCATTCGAAGATCTATAAAAACTAGCAAAGAAAAATTGCATTTGCCCTGAAAACTCACCTGAAGGTTGTTTTGTCGACGATCAAGGGAGTCTATTTGACGATTACATGCTAATGGAATGCAGAAAAACGATGGCATAGTGTCAGCAACAGATCAGCACAAACAACGTTTAAGCCTGAATTGAGCAAAATTAAAAACTCCAGCAAAAGAAAAACGAAGAACGCCCACCAAAGTAAAGGTGCCTACTTACAAGCACTCGTATTATTCAGAAATCATGGAAGACAGGTCCCGAACAGCGTCGCTGTAACGAAATAAGTAAAATGACGGCATAAAAATGAAGCAACGATTCGGACGTCAGAAATAGGCAAAGCACCAATATGTTCGGTTCTGACACTAAGAAAAAAGATGGAAATAAAGGAAGCCGAAAAAAATCCTCAGCTCTGGATTGAGAAACACTCAAAAATATTCAGAATGAAACAGTGATAAACAAAGGCTAGCCTCTTTTCAAAGGCCCGCCGGAAAATTTATAACCAAGAAATGAAAGAATCAACGCCTAAAAAGCGTACAGGAGTCTGCAGTGTAACCGAAGTCATGCATAACCACATTTGTCCAGAGAATGAATCTTTGGTGAATACAGACATTGCTACGCATCCATAAATGTTAACGTAGTGCAAGTTGACGCAGACGATACGTCCGGAGGTGACACACCAGCGATGATAAGAAAAAAAAAGCAAAGAACTGAAATTTCGCGGCGGCAAATATCGCTTTCGACTTCGTAACCATGTCCGCATGAGTTTCAATATGCACAGGAAAAAGAAACTACCACAGGGTAAAAGTCCAACAATCGTCCAGAGAACATTTCGACATTCTAACATCTATTTTGATGGTTTAATCTCCAAAGTTCCTTTTTTTTGTTACTTTGTTGTAAAGTCGGGAAAACCAAACAACAGTCGGTGAGTTATTTTAACTTTCTCAATGTTACGAAAATAGGACATTCCTTACTATGGGGATTAAAGGTACGGTTATGGGACGGAAGCCCAATTACCGCTTCCGCCCTTCTGAATAAATCATTATTCTATGACTTTTTGACTGCTAAAGCAGTGAAAAAAGTCTTCAAAAAGTGGCATGGCTACGCACTAAGTAATAGTGAGAAAAAGGAACGTGAAAAAAAAAACCTCTGGAAACAATGACTAGGATCGAGAAAAAATACAACAGGTAGCGAAGTTTCTTGTAACAAAGCAATCATCTTTTTGAGAACAACAGTGCTTGTTCCCTTAAAAAATGCGACAGCCAACATTCATCATGAAATCACACAAATTCATTGTGTAGAGACGGCAAGCGTAGCAGAAGAGGAATCCGAAAAAAACTTCCTAGCGCCGCCACAGCGAGGAGACAGGAAATAGACGGATTTCGCGTAATTAAGAAGCATTCACGCAAACGGACGCTAGTCATGGATACGAGTACTCACGAAAACGATTTGCTCTCCCACTTTTCCAAGCAGCACGTAAAGATTATTCTCGACACATCGTATAAAATAGGCGGATTTCGTCGGTGGGAAATTGGAGGCGGAAAATTCCGATCGATAGATAGTGAATAGATAAGTAGAAATGAGTGAAAAAGTGGAAGTGCTGCAGATGGTGGAAGTTATTTACGGGCAATGCACAATTTCATAGAAAGGACATGTACATAAAAACTGGAAACTGGTGAATTCGTTGGAGCGGAGCGAGAAGGAAAGCATGAAACAACGGAACAACAACGTTATTTGAATGAGATAAGTTTAATTCAAAGATAAAAGTGATGGGTAATGATAACGTTAATGAAGCTAACGAATGATGTGAGGAAACTGGCAACTGGGAGGATAAAAATTCGCAGGAAGTTTCCATTGAATCTGGTGCCAGCTGTGGTGGGAAATTTGGAATAGTGCAAAGAATTCTATAGAATGTAAATGAACCTATTGAATGAAGTGGAATCATAACGGAATTTAGCGTGTAGTAACAATGAAATAAAAATGGAACAGAATACACTATTGCAGCTCTATGCAACAGTATATTAAATTCCATAAAAAGCTGAGTACTAGTCTGAATATGGCAAAAAGTGAAATGCAGTTTTATTAAGAGCAGTGAAAACGTTGTTGACATGTACTTTCACGTGGGAACAGCTCATGCGCTCTACGAGGTTCACCCGACCGATGGATCGATCGATATTCGGAGGCATACAAGGTCAGTGCACACCTATGGCACACACACACACACGCACACACTCGAGATGAGTGCCGGGTCAACCGGAACGCCAATGTTCGGAACAGTAGCCCCCCGATTGACGACGGGGGCAATGTGGACGAGGTGATGATCGCTGTCGGGATCGTTATTAATGATGTGCGAGTCGAACAGAACTGCTCGCCGCTGGTAAACGTCAAACGAGCAACGATATACTTAGTATATTGCATGCTATACACTTCATAATAGCATTACAACACTGAAATTTTGCCTACTAAGCAGCTTGAGAACTCCGGACCCTCAATATTTCCATGGAAAACCTATGAAACCAAATGAGCCTACAAGATGGACGAACTTTGCGGTATATATTAGTGCCAATTTCAACAATCGTGCAAATTGGAAATGTTCCAAATTTCAAGCTGGAAGAGGCAGACACTGCCACGTTGTAATGTGTTGGCTCAAGTCCAGCATGATAAAGAAAATGATTACGCGTCACGTTAGCAGTTGCTCGTGCAACATGTACGCTCAGCACGTTGGACCAGTACGATTTTTAAAATCATACACACTTATTTATACGCATAGTTTCTATACGAAACCCCTTCATGGACGAGAGATGAGCCAGATCACCTTTAAAACAGCAAAAAAAAAACTCTTTCCGATGTTCCTTTTTATCCAGCCTATCCAGCATTTTAAAAAACCCTAGTGGGCAAAACTTAGTAGACAAATCTGTGAATGAATCAGCATACTAGCCTACTATTTTTGAGAAAGTTCTTGCAGCTTATTCTTGTGATCTGCAAATGGTTTTGATGGGTTAGTATCCTTTGTTCCACATGCTTCCCACAAATACAAAAAAATGAATGTAAAATATTACCTAACCACCACAAAATAGTTTCAATTCTGGTCCAATTTAGTTCATGTCCTTATCAATGCTTTCGAGGTATTATGGTTTCACCTAGAGAAACCTCCTCTAGTAAGTTGGTTAAACATGAACAGATTCCCTAAACATTGCAAAAACTCGGGTATAGTGCCTTATACAGTGGAGTTACAGCGCATTTCAGCAATGAAGATAGTGGAAGAAAAATAAGAGAAAGAATAATGCGTTTGGGCATGTTTCCTGATGGTATCAAGTAATGAAACAGGTATCAGTACTGACGCAATTAGAATTCATGAGTGGCTTCGGTCAAAAGAGAAATAAATTTGGATTCGGTAGACGACAAATTAAGAAATCAAAGCCAAGCACGCTGAATACAGAGTTTTCAGGAACAGTCCAGGATAATAAAACTCGTAGGAGCCACAAACAATGGTGACACAAGGGGCTCAAACAGCAAGAACCAAATAATGTTATCGAACTATTTAAACGGATACTTGTCTTACTCACTCATACGCTATCGTGGAGTGCTGACTAATAACCAAAGAAACCAAAAAGAAAAACTGCAGGCGAAGATTACAACAAAGAGAAGGGTAGCGAAGGAAGTAATCCTTCACTAGTACAAGAAAAAACGTAGTAGGAGAAAAGCAAGCCTGGAAAGAAGTAAAAAAAATGCAAAAGTTGACATAAAATTGGTAGGCTTTGAAAGAGTAACCTACTAGTAAATACTTTGTTCCGTATCCAATGAATATCTGACGACCTGACTTTAACGCAATCAAGATTTGAGCAAAATCAGCTGTCAGTTAGTTTTTTAGGCTCACTGATGTCACCAACAAATTGAGTACCTTAAAGTAATTCGTTGCAATCAAGTTTTTGTCGCACATATTGAAAAAGGTGAAATCAATCGGAAGTACAAATTAATGCAGTAATGAACACAAAGATTAAGCACGCGGAGACGTAATTGCAGTACAAGAAGAAGGTAGCATTTTAAATGACGAATAGTTCTGGATGTATCCCGTCGTAGCATTTAACTGCATGACTAACCGATAATCGTATTCTATTCATATCGCCATCACTTTCACATGAGCAAGGGGAATAGGAGAAATAGTACGATCGATGAGAAACAGACAAGTTCCCTGAATCAATCCAGAATTACAAGAACAAGGCCAGACAGTGGGCATTCGTTGGGGAAACCATCAGAGGACATATTTTAATACAATGGAGAATACAGAAAAGAATGTGAAGTCACTTATTCGCGAAGGAAAAATATTTCTTTTCAAACAACATGATTTCAACGAGAATTCGAACAAAAAGCGACACAAAAACAAAGCCTGCAAAATGCACGAGCAGAGAAAGGAGTTACGAAAAAATGATCAGAATAATAGCATTCGAAACACAGCTTTACTAAACCACCGTTTGAAATTTGCAAGACCTCATCCTTCATACTAGTGCATGATGGAAGAAGATGAGTCGTCACTACAGCTCATCCGTTAAAGGTACGCGAACGCTGGTCCCGGGTGGATTTTTTGGCGCCTGTAATAAAATTCATTGAAACCGTTTCCAATACAGAACCATGTCAACTGTTTTGTTCTGTTTTCACGGTTTTACTTAGCCGGTTAGAACGCGTTGTTTTTGTTCCTGACACTGAACCTTCGTTTAGGTTTTTGTTTAAAAACGTCGTCGCATTTGTGTAGTCGCTGTTCAGCAGTTCTGTCGTCGTGGATGTTGTTGATTTTTCTTCCTGAACCGCAATCTCTACCATTTAGCCATCATTCCTAGAATTGTTTCTCTTCTATGCGAATCGTCCGAGCTTAATGTATAGGGTGTTAGTTTTCCTTCTGTTTTGCAATGTGTACGTCTTCAGTAAAATCCATCATCTTACTCTGAGGGTGAGTTTCATTAAAGTTCGTAACGATTTGATTGTTTTTGTCATTGTGGTCGTGAAAGTACAAATTTCAGGGTGACGCTCGAAGAAATATCATTCTAACAAGTTTCGGATATGCTGAAGGTGGAACATTCGACTTGGTTTTGATCAATTTCACTGTTCCGGAAACAATCCTTGATAAGGTCGATTCGAGAGAAAATGCCGATAAGTCGGTATGGTGGTGCTTTTTCTTTCGGATTAATCTTATTTCCCAAAAATAACATAGTAGAAACTTCTTTGAAGGGTGTCATTGGCTTTTCCTTATCTCGTGGTAACTCGATCGCATCCGGAGTGGGATCAAACCCGCATGTTTGCCAGCTTCAGGTAAGATCAGCATAGTTTTGTCAATTTGTCCTTATTTGTCTTTACTTTTTCAAAATCTCATGCAAGAATTTTCCTAATTAACTTCATATTACATTTCTAAGCACCCATAACTTGCAGCAGTGAGCATTTTCACACGAAACTGCCATAAAAACGATTAGCTTTTCTCAAATTACAGAATGGCGAAACTTATTAATTATTTGTGATAGTTCACACGTACTTTTGTCATGGTGGGAATGTGACGCGGAATGTTTCCTTCCACATCTCGTTCTTGTGGATGTGAATTCACGCTTGTTTGCAGAGGGGTTTCTTACTTCGTGGGGATAATTGTTACCTACCAATCTCCTGTATTGTTACCTACCAATCTCCTGTATTTTCTACATGAAGTAGTTTTTCACACAGAGTTGTCATTTGCTTATTGTACTTGAGTAAGTGTTATTGATTGATTTTCGCGCTGTTGAAGATCAAAAATTGGTTCGACTAAACTGCAGGCTTGGGGAGTTTGCTTTTTGCGATTTCGTGACATTTGTCATCCGCAGCTTAGAAGCGGTGTTTCATCGTAATAGATTGTGAACCTTCTCGAAGCGCTGCCTTCAGCATTATATACCAAACCTTTCAAAACTGGTCTGGTTCTATAGCAGCTTGCTGAACGAAATTTTCATGACAGGCGTTGTGTCACGGTCAGCCGGCAAAGCAAGCTCCGCCCAAATTCTCTTCGATATCAGGCTTTATTTCTCCCCAATGCAATATTTTCAATGAGTTTTAGTCTCTTGAAGTACACATTTTAAGTCAGCGAAGAGGTTTAGTATCTGCTGATGTTCTCCACAGAAAAACAAGATGGAACATTGCTTGTAATATTAGGTTCACGATTTTCGTGTGGAGAAAAAATAAATTCACTTTTTTGCTCCCAAGGTTGAGTGTAATAGATGAAACGTCCTATGGAAATTCGTTGAAAAAATTCTTCAAACTAACCTCAATCACTGTCACTTATAACAAGCGTCTGCATGAGACATTTTGCCGTCAAAGCATCCTAGCTGCCCACATCCTTAATTTTTTTCTACGTTTTTTTCGTTATGGAGGTTGAGCCATTTTTCTACTCATTTTCATTCATTTTTTGTTAATTTATGACTCATTTATTGATTATTTGGTGTCATCTGCTGTGATCGGGTTAATTAATGTTGTCACATGTAATTTTGTATTAAGATATGAGCTTGTATCCTAGTTCAGGCTTGTTACGGTGTAAAAACGATGTAGCTAAGTTCTTATATAACATGATCTTTGATTTAGCTGCTGCAGTAGCTTTCTAACTTCCGCCAAGTTGTGAAACTTCAGAAAAAGTGTCTCGCTTTTCATGTCACATTAATAATTCACGACTTGCCCTTCGAATAGAACAAGTTTGTCCGGAGCGAAGAGATAGGAGAAGGTTGCCTTTTTGTTCCGCGGAAATTGATCATGAATTTTCTATTATTTGCACTCGCTCGCCGTTGATGTGCATATAGTGTTTATTTGGAAGAGCGTGGTCTTTTTTCTCATTCAGAATTGTTTGCCAATAATGTCTACATTCATTTGATATCTCTAAATTATCTGATGCCATATTAACCGTGGTATGTTCACTTCTACAGTTGTTATCGTAGAAATCACATTTATTTTGGTGGAACTCAGTGGATTTTCATTTTCTTTCTGTGTAAATTGCAGTAGTTTATGTGGCAATGCTACATCCGGCATCATCTTATCAGTTTTTTCTGCCTCAACGGAGTTAGTTGTTCCCTTCAACTTCAGTTATAGTCTGTCTCTTACGCGACAATAGTTCAGTAATCGCGCGGACAACCTGTTTTTCTCTCATTCCTCTCCAAATGCTGCACATTTTCCCTCGTTCTTTTCCTCTCTGCTGTCTTCCCAACTATCGTCTGTGACGAAACGCACTATAGGTTACCAGAAACCTCTTTTTCAGCAAACTGACCAAGGTTTTGATGCCCTGTTTTTCTTCGCTGATTTACCTCAAAACCGTCTGCGTGTGTTTCGATCGGGAGCTGGGAGACAAATCCACCTTTGTCCATCCCATGAGGAGTATGTACATTTTTGTACTTTTTTTTGGGGGTATTTTTAATGTCTCACCTGTTTCTTCAGGTGCGCTAAGGATGCTAGCGAACCGGAAGTTCCTCCCGTAGGCGATCAAATTGTCCCTCCTGTAACTCCTACGGTCCGTATCTCCTGATTTTCCGAAATCAATTTCCCTGTGTTTACAGTCTGTTAGTTTTTAGGTTCGAAGTCGCCGCGATGGAGAAGGATGGTTGGACAAGTTCAAACGAATTTTTTCTGGTGGTGATTCCGGAAAACCTTACGAAGATTTCGTTCCTTTAGTGAAGAAGGACCTATTGTATTCCACCAACGTAAGTGCTACATTGAAATTCAGATTGTGTTTTTTTGAACATGGTATATTAAAAGCACTTTAGATTTCCATCCGTTTCCCGTATGCTCTACGTGGGAAATATCACTTTATTTATCACAATTGCTTCAACTACCGAGCTCATGGATATAGGTGCAGTGTCCACTACTAATTTTGTGGAATTTTGATCGTTCTGATGGTTTATATGTTTAATGGAAGTGATTTAGCGATCGCGTAGCTGTTGACTTTACCGTATGGATTGTGGAACGAAATATCGGTTCCTTCCTTTCTGCCGGCGATATTCCTAAACCACAGCTTTTCCTCTATGTATCATTGGCTTTCGTGCTGTCAGCGGCACTTTGGTGCAGACTGCTCTGCTTGTCCAGGTGTGTTTTGTTTTTGGGAAACTTTTTTGTGACTGTTCGGAAACGCTGTTCCTTCATTGCAGTTCTGACCTTGTAGAGAATCCACCACTGTATTTCAAAAGCTATTTTTCACTTTTCCCTTACGTTTTCCTCTCTTTCTTTCTCCTTTGTCTTTGTCCTCAGGCACAATTTGGGCTAGAATCCGTTTTTAAAGTGATCTTTGTTTTGTTATAATCTCCTGATTGATTTATTGTCTCTTCCCGGTTCAGAAGTTTTTTGTTGGTGGGACAGTTTATTCGAGACTGGGCACCAAGCGGAGGTATAATTTGGTGCTTTCCATTCAGTTATATTGGTCCTGTCACATTTTTGACTGAGGGATATCCCCAGATCTTGCTAGTTCAAAATTAATTGAAGCGAACAGACGATGTAGGCGATAGAGTCCGTTTGACAAACGACGATAGTTGAGTATTTGTGCCCACTATCTGCTTTTCTTGCTTGCATCTCCGAATACGGCACTATTTCTGACTTTCTCTCTTTCTCTAATATCATCACGACTATGCTTCCCCTGCGAAGTACACTATGGTGATAGTGAAGAAAATACTCATCGATCGCCATGATGCATCGCCTTGGATCTCTTCCTATCGTCTGTGTTTCTGGAATTCTGACGACCCCGCAAGACTAATTCTAGCTGCAACTCTTTTTATTTGTCCTAAATCTCACTTATAACTCTTTGGTCATCTAGTACTCTGATCCGTGACAGATGTGCTAGTCGATGCCTCCGGTCCATTTGGGAAATGCCAGAGGATATTTAACCCAGAATCACTTTATTCTTTCCCATTAAATGTATCGAGGGATTCGGAGGAAGCCTGCGGAGTGACATATGAAATTCTGTCTCAAAACTGTTTTTGTACAGAACTGTTTTTCAGCATCTTTTCGTTTTTTTTTTGCATCTCTATTGAGAGAACAATGCTGCTGAAGCCATTGTTGTGAAATTCAATTGAAATCGGGAGTAGTGTTCTTCCGTTTGACTCATTTGAACTGTTGGTGAATCATTTGTACTTTAGCCATGTGAATGTCTATCGTGTCCATGGTCTGATGACAGCGCTGGTGTTCCTGAAAGCAGCTTCACTGTTTTTCCATGGTGTCAATTTCTTCTTTATCAGCAAATACGGTCAACAAAGTGAGATATGGGCGGTGGTCTACTACATCACTCATTTGTATGTTTTTGATTTTTGCAGTTTTCTCCTTCTCGTTATTATTGCAGTAATTGCTATCCTTTTTTTTTCTCTTGTGAGGAAATTTGCATCTCATAGCTATTTATGAGGTAGTCATTATGCCAGTTTTTAAGGCTAAAAGGCGCTCTCCTTTTTGGAACTATTATTCTTATTGGTACTGGCTATACGTTTTTCAAGAATTTCCTTACCGAACGTGATAGGAAGGTGTTCATGGTGGTACTGCCGTTGCAGGTGAGGTTTTTTTGGAGCATGTTCTTCTCTGCATCTTTTTTCTATCACGGTCTTTCACTTCTGATTGATTGCTGATAAGTGCTTTCTACGTTTCTGCTCCTGCCTTTTTCAAAGGAAAAACGTGAACCTCGTAAAAATCTGGATTCAGCTTTCATTTTTATTTCATCTGTTATGGTGATGTCTCTCCTAATGCCTCATGGTAGACGCCCTCAGACAAATCCTCTGCCCTTGTGGCAAGGATTCTCATTTTCTCTTACTGTCTGTGAGAAAAATCATGTACAATTCTGTACAGTTTTATTTCATCTCCAAGTATTCCAACGATTCGCACACACAGCGCGAAATTTACTGGGCTCTGCATTATTTCCAATGTTCTCTCCCCTCTTCCTCAACTCCTCCCCCCCCCCTCTATGGACACTTGGCCCGTGTCGTCAGGCCTTTATGCCTTTTTGAACATGGGAATGACGAACCAAGCGTGGTTTGCAAGACATCTGTATGTGTTTTTGAGCTTTATGGGCTACCTGATATTAACGATGTACAGTCTTTTCCGGGAAAGACTGGGATCTGTAGGGTCTTCCTTGAGCCATTACCGCGGCCTTACGCGATGGTAGCTGTCCGTTAATCCTCTCCTCTCCCCCCTCCCCCTCCTATATCTTCCTCCCTCTCTCGCTCTCATCTTTCATCTCATTCCTCTCTCCCTCCGCCTCTCTCCCTCTCCGTCTCTTTCCCCCTCCGTCTCTCTCCCCCTCTCTCCACTTCTCTATCCCACTCTCTGCGTTTCTCTCTTTCTGTGTGTCTCCCTCTCTCTTCATCCCCCTCCCTCTGCATCTCCCTCCTTGTACATTCCTCTCTGCATCTCCCTGGGAATGACGATTTTCTTAATTTGTTCCTAACCTGTCCATTACACCTTCATTTCAGAATGAGATCTAAGTTTGGCACCTTCTTCGCTTCTTTCGCTTGGCTTCCCTTTATTTGCGAAATTCCTTATAGATCTCAAATCTCCATATCTTTCTTTGTATACTTTTTATACTATGCTAGCGATGCTGGCAAGATGTAACTATGTTGTGCGAACTGCACTCCGGATGCCCTTTCTCCTCTGTTCCCTCGCGCATCCGGCCCCGCTTTCTCCATGTCAGGCCCACAATTGAATTTCGTGGTCGGCGAGTACCACCTATTTCTCAGATCTCTCACCAATGGAGCAGATATTGTTTCAGTCCATTGGAACAAATTGAGTGTTATGCTCTGCAGAAATTGTAATGTGAGTAACTTTCAATAACCAGTTGGTTGTTGATGGATTTGCAAATGAGTACATTCTGTCGAGTGAACACTGATATCCGAGAAATTGCGCATGCTACTCGCTTTTCTCTCTGTCATTCCAAGCATTGCACAGTTTCTCGCGTTCTTTTTTCGCTACTGCCTCCTCAACATTACTGCCTTGCGAAACCGACCACTACGTGCTATGAAAAGCCGTCGTTCTCTTTGAAAAAAGATTAATTTCCAATGTGCCGTGCTCATTCTCTCACTTTTCTTTTGTTTTTTTCTACCTTGACTTCCAACGATTTTCGAATTTGTGCTAATAAAAACAAAGAATAATGTCGCAGATCGTGGACAACATTGCAATGGTAATACTGGAAGAAAGTGAGTTTGGCCAACAAGGATATCAGCTTTGGTTCGAAATGTTCGTATTCATCGATATGATCTGCTGTTTCCTCATTATATTCCCCATCATATGGTGAGTCATCATGCCAGAATGTGTTATTGACGATGGGCATCCATAGATTGTACTTTACGACTATGTTGCCCCCTTAGGTCCATGCATCATTTATCTGAGGGTGCGCGAAGTGATGGAAAAGCAGCCTTCAATCTCGAAAAACTTCGCCTCTTTCGCCATTTTTATATGATTGTGATCTCGTATGTCTATCTAACCAGAGTCATCAAATTGTTGCTGCAGGTAAAAGTACACGATTCTTGATGCTTTATCATTTCTGGGAACATTTTCTTCCAGTACGCACTTCCTTTTGATCAAGAATGGGTCACCGATGCGATTGTTGAGTTGTCCACGCTTGTGTTTTTCATCCTCGTTGGAATTCTGTTCCGACCGCAGCCAGCGAACCCCTATCTGAAGCTGAACCAGGATATCGATGAAGCAGAGGATATCTCGTATGCTTTGGTGTCATTTCCTGTTTTGCTTAAGATATTCACATTACACTAGGCTTCATTCGTTGCAGTCTAACCCAGAACGGACTTCTGGAAGGTGTCGTGAACCGAGGAACGTCGAACGCGCTAATTTCTCTCGACAGCAATTCTGCTGATATGGACTGTCCGACGTTGTCCATCGAGGACAATGCGAATGCATCGCAGTTTGGACGTCGACGTGTAGAAAGTTTCGAAAAGACGCTGCTGTAGATGGCAAGCATGGTCGTCTTGGGATCTGTTTTCCTCCCTTTTTTTGAAATGCCGCGGCTTTCTTACCGTGCTGCATCGTTGCGGGACCTTCTGCATTAATATGTTGTGTTTTCAATAGATGGAGGTGGCTCGATTGGGAACAGCGGTGGTAGTTTATCAGAATTCCTGACAGAAAGGGGTATGGATTGTTTTCTTGCTAGGAACAAACTTCAGGTATTAACTAGGGGCTTCTTTAAAAGGTAATAAGGGTCTGTGCAATTCTCCAGTGACCTCTATAACCTCGCAATATTTCCATAGTTTTCGAAAATTCTCTTCCTTCATTTCCAATTTTTTTGAAACGTAATTTTTCTGGATATCTATAATAGTATGAAAGTGGCAAAAAGATTTTTTCCAAGTTTTAGCATAATGAAAATCATTTCCTTACATTATTTAGAAGAGAACGCTTAATTTCCGCTGTTCCATGACGTCATTGCTCGTTCTAGCAGTTTGAATGCGTGGATTCAGGATGAGCCAGCCCATCCATTGAACACAGCATGTTTTCGTGCAGTAATGATTTCTCTTCCATCAAACAGGTGTGCAAATATGTGCACCACTTTAGTAATACCGTCCCGCAACAATTTCTCATCGCTGGGTTTCCTTGCGAGCCTGAAACGTGAACGAGTTTATTTGAGAAGTTAATAACTGCTTAAAAGTTTCGCCTTAAAGTCACATTCTGCTGTTCCAAACATCTATATATTATGGATTAGCGGCGTAATTCATGCCTGCTTTAGCGTTTCAATAAGTGTCTGATCACCCATCCCGTGATTCGGTGTTTTATTACAGATTATGGGTAATAATTCGTTGTTCTTTCCGTTGTAGTTAGTTGGACGGTCCACTTCTAAAGCTGAATTTCTCAATAGATGCAATTCTTTTGAGTTACTTAAAATTTCGTTGCTATTATGGCTCTCTTGCTGGTTGTAATTTTTTCCTATTCATTTTCCTTCGCTTTGTTTTAGGCAGTCATCAGGGGGCATAGTTTTATTGTGATATTTCGGATCATATATCTTAGCATAAGGTTTCTAGTTGAAGTCAGTGAAACGTCTCTGTGGTATATGCTGGATTAGAGGAAATTTTCTGTATTCATTTGCTGAATAATTTAACGAAAAATTGTCACCTTTTTTCGGGTCCCATGGCCTTACCATATAGCAATTCACTGGCATCAAATTGGCGCTTCCTGGCATAGTTTAAGCGATCCCTATCTTCTGTCGTTTTAGTGCTTTGCCTATCCAAGATTATTTGTACTCAATTTCCAGAGCGGGATGTTTGGTGATGCTTTTTTTCTCCGTTGATGCTATTTGTAGCTATGTACTTGTATATATAATTATATAATAGTTCAATCATACCGAATGAATCATTTTGTGCCAGTTTCACTAAGATGTTTACGAAGTTTTTGCTATGGTTATATCTGTGTTGATGACCGAGACTGTCTGCAGTTTTTGCAGTTTGTTTTTATCAATCTTATCACTGTCAACTCTGATTTTGCACTCAGTCGCCCCCACATTCTCGTCCTGTCAGTCTGCGGCTTTCACCCCTTCACAGTTCAATAATTGATGCAGGATTTTACTCTCAATGAGGTGTGGTTTATTCTTTTCTGATATAATATTTTTCAAGATATTTTACCAAACAAGAGCAGTATTTGGATCTCCAACTGCTTCTAATTACCTTCATTTACAAAGTTGGTATTTTCCTATATTTCAGACCACTGATGGAGAACGCAGTAGTGTGCGCTCATCAGAAGACGGTGCCAGTGGATCGCCAGGAGGTGATGATCGTGAAAGACTTCGTCTCTTACAGAAGATAGACTTAGCCAGAGAACGCCTGAAGGTGACAAGTCTGGAAAGGGAACGTAAGCTTCATGAAGTAAACCAACTTTTTTGAGTGGATTTTACCGTGGTGAGAAGTGGGGCGGTGCCGCTGTTATACGATTGGTGCGTCCGAGTACCTCTTCTCATTCATCATTCATCGACGCTCATGCACAATCTCACTGTGTCTTGACAAATTTGAATGTGAAAGAGCACGAGCTGACGGGTGAAGGGTAAAAGTGTAGTTTTGAATGCACCACTCATGCATCTGTGGCCACGCCCTGTGAAACCTCACGGTGCATCACACCCAGTTTATTTGCGTAAACAGTTAAGTTTTCTGTGAGTTCCATTTTCTTCTTGAATTTCAGGCGATGTAGAAGAATTTTTGATGATGACCCATGGTTCGGAGTGCCAAAAAGGTGCTGATAATCCGCAGATGGCCCGCCTCAAACAACATTTTGAGAAGAAGAATAAGAGACACACCAGCGAACTTGAACACCTTCAAGTTAGTTCATTTGCTTGTTTGAGCAACTTGGCGAAATCAGGTATCTGCGAAACAAAATCACGGATGTATTAGGCTGAGGATATGCAGAGGCAGAGAGAAGCTTAAAGGCAGTGTCCAGGCAAAATCATTGAGCTTGAGTGCTCATAAGATTATGAAAGCGAGTCGACTGTATAGGCATTTGCCAAAGTTTCAGTCAATTCAGTCAAAAAGTCCCAGAAATAGGCGAGATATTCGCCTTAGACCCAGTACCCAAATCCATCTCCAGTGCCCAGCCCGCCCCTTCGACGATTTCGTGAAGGCAGATCAAATCTTGTCTGAGGTGGTCAAGACATGTTCCTTTGTCTGACAGTCTGATCCCTCTCCATTCTTTTATGTTGGGAATGGCACTCTCCCCAACATGGGTCAGCTTGTTGAACGCGTGTTCGTGAGATTGACTCGCATTGCAATCGATACCGGACTAAAATCTCGACTACAATTGAGGAAAGAAACTGGTTACTAGTAAAACTATCAACGAAAGAGTAAAGTGATGTTGTAAATGTGCCTCAGGAAGCTTTAGAGTTTATGACCAACAGTAATCAGCTGGGTTTTCCGAAATGTAGGAGCTCGAGAAGCCTCATTGCCACCTTTTCATTCTTGGCCGGACAATTCGTCCACATCGTAACTTTCAACCCTTTAAAAGCCACCAATTCCGAGGTTTTCATGGCGAAAACCTGCACAGTTGCAATCAGCTTGGCGAGTAGAGTAGGAAAATGAAAGAGCAGAAGCATCGAAAAATTTGCCTGGACACTGCCTTTATGGTAATGGTTTGATACAACATTTTTGTAGACTAAGCATATAGTGAATGATAGTTTTATTGTTCTCCTCGTTTTCCTTGTATTTTACGGGTATTATTTTGCAGAGGAAGTTAGCAAACTATGAGCAGCGCTTGGCAGAAATCGAGAATGGTATCGGAGAGTCAGGGAGTCGAGCTACTGTAATCTCTACCGTTGGGCAAGGTATCAGGT